>SKCR01007598.1:0-24558 GCA_019454045.1 Zanthoxylum bungeanum | reverse complement strand
TAAGTTGTTCATTACCTTCCTGAGAATTGTTCTCCCTAGTCTCTAGATACTTCCAAGTCTTACTTCTTTAAGGATCCCTAGATTCAACAGTGACTTTCAGATTGAGCTCAAATCATTGTGGCTTCGATCTATTCTATCATCGATCTGGTTGTCTAGCTATCTTGCAATTCGTCTAATCTATCTATTGCTCCACTTTACCGGTTCTCATCTTTACTGGCTTTAAGTGAGGGGGTAGGTATATTCTCACTGGCTTGGTTAGAGTCTTCACTCATTATTGTTATCTCCAAATTACATTACTCACGTCTCTATACGTATTAAATCTTATTGACACTTCTATTTTCCTTCTTATTGTTTTCAGATCCTATCTCTTTGACTCTACGCCATGCCACTGAGGTCAATGATGATTCGTTCTTCTGACTACTTTTTTAGATTACCGATCTCCTTCTCTTGCTATAATCACGGCTGTGACACTTTGTTCTATTATCCATGATGGTACTTTTATCACTCCTAAATATCTCCAATTTCACGGTTCTATCATTATATTCTTCTTACTGATTCTTACTGACTTGGGCTTATCTGTAGGTCTTACGACATTTGGTCTATCTTGTGAACTCCTACTAGTCTTGTAGGCTTTGTGCTGACGTGTCTAGAACTTAGATCATACCTTCTAAGACTTCTTGAATTCTTTTCTGGGATATCTATCTTTCCATGGTTTTCCTTTCTCTGTTCTTAGAGTAAACTTTTATCGGCTCTCATACTGTTACTATATCTATGCTGGTAGGGACGAGGGCAAATATCTTATGTCTCGATGAGTTTCACTATCTTTGTTCAGGTACTTTGTGGCCTGATAGGGTCTATTTCTCATGCAGGGTAGGTATGAGGTAGGCTCTATTAGGACAACTTCCTTAACTGGTATGGTTAAGCAGTTGAAAACTAGATAGCTTAGGGTCGTGTCTATATCAGATTTCTTGTATAAGGTAATTAATCATTTCTATTTATGACCTTTATTTGCCTACTTGTGGACCTGAGTCTGGGCTTGGGAATCTGGGTTTCTGTAAATCCTTTTGACATCTCCTATCTGTGGAAACTCCATAGACTAGTCTCGATCTCTTACTTCTTTTATCTTTCTGTTTATTCCTAGTTACTTGGGGAATTCGCTGTTTATATAGGGCACTTGAGGCTCTTAAATCTATTTAAAGAAATTTCTGAAAAAGGAAAGAATTGTTACATCTAATGGGCACTTTAATACTTGCTTGGGCCATTTATATTCTCATTATTACTATAGATTATGTATTTCTTTATTGATCTGATTTAGTATCTATATTTCTTCTTACTCTGGTTGCTTAAGCATTCTTATTTTTTTGTTTCTACTTCTTATTTCTTATTATCTCTAATTGTGTGAACCTTTACTACATGTTCTTTTGATCATCTATCTATCCCCTCATACTTTTCTTTCTAATTTCTAGCTTCTCTTTCTCTTCTTACTTTCATTGGTAGATATCCTTTAAACTTTACCATTTCTCATTGTTTCCTTACTTTTTGTTACCCCTAGTTGGTTAACTAACTATGCATACTTCCTACTTCTTATAGCTTTTTCTTCCCACTCTCCGGGTAACTTTTCTTAGATTCTTACTGTTTGGTTTCATATCTCATTTGTACTTCTAGTAATGGGTCAGAATAACTTCAGGAAAATTCTTAACATGGGTCTAGAGTATAGTTGTTCTCGTAGGGATAACTATTCGAATAATTTGGGAAATCTTACTAAAATTTCTATGGATCTTGAGGACGTACTCGAGGATCGAATATTCGAGAGGTAGTGCCTCGTATACGGGTATCCCGAACATACTGCGTATACCAGACCCCATCACTCTACCCACTGCAATCACTGACTCCCAAGATCATGCTCTGATACCATCTTTGTAACATCCCTGATTCGAGAGATGCTACCGACAGGGAATAGGCCGTACTATCCCCCAAAGCCTCAAACTCTACAACCGTAAACACATACTAAGACTCTTTTCTCTATTTAAAATATCTGTGTGAGGGACCGTAGCCCAAACTTAATGACTTGTAATACAACTCAACATTAATAATTGTAAACTTAATAACACATTATTTTACAATAATTATCTCAAACCAAAAACTAATACATAACTTCTACTCGACTCTGACTGGACTCTCCCTCTTCCTGAATTTGGACTGTTGAACTCCATAACCTAGTGACTGCATCAGTATCCGTCCTCCCAAACTCGTCCTCCGAGAATACTTACAAATAAGGAAATTATGAAGGGGTTAGACCGTTATACGATCTAAGTGAGTGGACGGAAAATCTAAAATACAGTTGTAAGAAAAATCATTTGGTTCTGAAATCAAAGTCCATAAATAACTTTATCTAAAAACTCTTTTTCTGAAAACTTTATCTCAATTCTCTTTTATAAAACTTAATCTTTCTGAAAACTGCTTTCTGAAAACTGTTTCTAGAATCTGCTTTTTTAAAACTATTTTCTTGAAATCTGGTATCTGGAAACTCTTTATCTGAAATCTAATATCTGAAACTGATATATATCTGAAAAACTTGACGTATGAGGGCGTTACGTATCGCCATCCCCCCATACCCTATCTGGAGCCAGGAATGCAAAACCATGACTTTGGGGCGTTACGTATCACCGTCCCCCAAAGCATGCCACTCATGTCCCTGAAACTGGTGGTCTTGGGGAGTTACGTATCGCCGTCCCCAAGCCACAGAACTAGAACTGAGGGTGCAGATCTATGCTACCCACCAAGCTCTGAAACTATGGTCTACGGGCGTTACGTATCGCCGTCCCCTTAGCCCTAAACTAGGATCTGGGGGTGTTACGTATTGCCGTCCCCCCAGTCCTCTATATATGCATATGTTCTTTGTCCGTCAATTCCATGTCTGTGCAAGTTACATACTGAGGTGGGTTTTTGTCTCATGCCTCAAAAAACATAAAAATCATGCTTTGAATCTCAAAATTGTACAATACATTGTCTGAAAAACACTTCTTTTCTCAAACATAACTTTGCATGAAATAACTGTGATGAAAATATTCTAACGCCTTAAAGCATAAAAATAAAAGTCTGAAACAAAAATAAAAAAATAAAAGTCAGTTTAAAAGAAGAGTGTCCACTCACTGTGTTGATGTTCCGATAGTCTTTCATCACCTCGCTGAAGAACTTGTGGTTCTTGCAATGATCTTCATTTGAATAAACTATATTAGTACTGGACTAAGAAACGCACTTTCAGAATTACCCTAAATTTGCTTATTCTAATAAGCGATATCACTCTGAGGGTATCATACCCTTAACATGCTGTAACATGTAAATACGGGCAATATTTTATGGTAGCCTCTAACTTGTTCGGGTAAAAATGGGATGGCTTAAAACTAATTCGGGCAATAATTTTATCTTTGCGTCGCGACGCGCATAAACCAGAAACGTATCCACACTTTTGTCATGTGCATCGTGATGCAAGTTCCTTACACGTCGCGTTGCAAACAACCAGAAACAAATCCTCAAAAGTTACCCGGAACGCATCGCGACGCAAGGTGATTCGCGTCGCAATGCACGGCCAATTTCAGGCCTGAATCCAACTTCTTCAAGTCCTCATGCCCCAAACACACTTCCCTCATTCAATAACTCAACTTTTATACAACTATCTATATTTACCCATCACAAACACAATCAAAGCAAACTTTAAATATCTTAAATCCAAAAACCCTTAATTAACTCAATACCTCAAATTTTGATTCCTACACAACAACATCTATTTTCATTCTCATTAACCATTTAATCATCATCACACATTAAAATTATCAAAACATCAATACTCAACACACAATAATTTGGGTAAAAAATGGTCTTACCTCTTCTTTGTGAAACTCCTTGTCTTTCAAGGTTCCAAGGAGGCCACATCTTCTTGTCTCTTCCTTCTCTTTTCTTTCTTCCTTTCTTCTCTCTCTTTTCTTTTTTCTCTTATCTTCTTCTTCTTCTCATTCTTCTTTCTTCTTCTCACGATTCCTTCCTTCAGTTTTGTTTCAAAATTTCGTGATTTGTGAATAGTTTACTCCTTATATAGTGGGGGTTGTATGATATTTGGAAATTTGGAGAAAGGTGTAGAATTGTATAGAAAGTTTGGGATTTCTTCCAATTGAGTCCAAAATTAGTATTCATCCGAATTTGACTTGTATTTTTTACCTATTTTTGGTTCGAATTTGGAAAATTATTCAACGTGAAAATTGTAGATCTCGATCTCAGCTTGTTGGCGTTATAAAATTCATAAAAATCAGAGTTAGTATGAGAAAGTTAATGTCTAAATAATCACGCTGTCTGTATTGAGTCTTAAAATAATTTATGTATCAGAAATACAAGAAATTAACGAATGCCCGAAAAGTAATCCTCTTGAGTCCATACATACTTAAACATGATTTTTACCCTAAACATGTCTCCGATAACGTGATAGTCATCGGCCTTTGGTAACATAAAAGTCTCCCGGACTACCAGATGTTACAATATGGTTCATGCATCATATTTAATTTTATGACTAAATATTTGATATTTTTAATATGTGATGAATGGATATTAAATGCATGTTTATTATTTTATTTTTTTTGCCATGGTTTATCCAATTATTGTTATTTTCTTTAATGATAAATTAACGGAAGAAACTTATGTTAAGTGGAAAAGTAAGATGAACGCCATTATGCTCTCTGAAAACCTTAAGTTTGTCATGACAAAGGAATATCCTCCCGAGCCAGCCAGAAATTCTGGCCAAACTGTACACGATGCCTACCAGAAATGGGTCACGGCTAATGAGAAAGTCCATTGCTAATTGCTAGCAGGGATGTCCGAGGTTCTTGCTGCAAAGCATGAGCCAATGGCTACATCATCTTTGATGATGTATTCATTACAGGGGCATGTTCGGACATCTTTTGGAGCGGCAACGTCATGAGGCTATGGTCTCAGTGATGATCACTCTGATGAAGGAAGTGACATCAATCTGAGAGCATGTATTAAAGGTGATGATGTTGGATAATTATGACCCATAGCATCACTATTTGTAAAAGACATTGTGGTATTTCGTACAAATTAAATATGTGACAAAGGAAATTGCTATTTTATCATTTTGTAATTGGATTACTTGAATATATATAAATGATAAAAGTCTTTATGATTAGTTCCGGATTAATACGATATGAGACAGTATTAATCCATGAATGGTTTAATCATTAAATATCCCTAGTCGTAGTATTATTGAGACTGGACATCGATAATACGAAATAGACTAGTATTACACTTGTGCGCGTTATGGAAGCTTAACGGCATAGTTCTCATATATTTAAGTATAAGATACTTATGCAAGTGTGATAAGAGGTTCTGTTAGCCGTTGGACCGGGAACAACTTCGCTCTGGATATAGCCATCGGAATCCCATTGGTAGTATAACTATGTGTCTATGGGAATCCAATCAGGGTAGGTGTATGTGGTCTTAACCTGAGACTTGCATCACTAATACTTGCGACAATCAATACGCTTTGGTTTTGGTCATCCAGGGCTTTAACAAGTTATGTGTACGCCTAATCTGGGTTTACTGAGAATCATAGTGTATTGGGTGTGATGTCAAGATGGAAGTATCACTTCAGTCATATGGAGAAGATGATCACGCAGGGATACATAACTAGTATTCTCAAATGTTGTAGCTATCGGGATAGTATGACTAGGTCATGATTATCCGATTAAAGAGACTAGTTGCTAGTTATCTGATATATGCTTCGTACGGGACATACACAATTCTAGCCTCAGGCCTAGCATGTGACATCAGATACTGGATCGTAATACGCAACACATAATATATTATGCCTGATATAGATTATATATTCTTCGTTGAATATTTCTGAAGAATTGGGTATGCACGGTGCTTTGCTAGAAGCCAATCATGTCTTGTAAATCGGTGACAAGTGGTACACGGTACGCACGTGTTGGATAGTCCGACAACCGGATTTACTGGGTCGCTTCCCAAAGATTCACCAATGACATTTGACTCGAACAGAATTATCTAGGATTAATTATGAGAGAGAGAAAATTAATCTAGCATTAATTGCGGCAAGAATTTATCTGGGATAAGATTCAAATAGAAGAGAGAACGTGATTAATTTGGAATTAATCGATTAAATAATATATTGGATATATTAATTGAAATCAGATTTCAAAGCGGAATTAAAATTGGAGTTTAATTCGGGCGAACAAATTAATTTGGAATTAATTCACAAGCGACTTTCGTAATAATTTTGGTAGGCATTATTATTTAATTAAATTGGATTTAATTACATCGCGACGAAAAATTCGTTTAATTAGATTAAACGAACTTGAGCCCGAAGTGTGTTGAGCAAGCCAACTTGAATTTTGAATTTAAGTGGTGGGGCCCACCAATTTACATCAAATGTCTATATAAGTGATGGAAGTTGTTGGGAGCATTTAATGCTTTTTCCCTCCAACACATTTTACTTTTTGCTTTTAGGAAAAGCATATACACTTTTTCACGTTGACTTTTGGCATTAGGTTTTTGGAAAACAAAATACAAAAGAAAAACACAACTCTCTCTTCTCTCCTAAGGCTTGGTCGAATACATGCTTCTTCTCCTCCATTGATTTTGCTTCAAAAATCAAACAAGCGAGCACTTAAATGAGTCTTGTGAGGTGATAGGAAAACTCACCCTTGGGTTGGAAACACTACACAAAGCTTGGAGCTTCCGACTGTTGGATAATTTGACCCATAGCGTCACTATTTGCACATATCATTGTGTTGTTGTAGCAAATTAACTATGTAATAAGGAAATTGCCCTCTCATCATTTGTGATTAGATCACCATAGATATATAAATGAAGAGAGGTCCCTATGATTAGTTCCTGGATTGAGATGATATGAGACAGTATCAGTCCACGAAGGATTAATCATTAAATATCCCTAGCCGTAGTATTATCGAGACTGGACATCGATAATGCGGAATAGGCTAGTATTGTACTTGTGCGCGTTGTGAGGGCACAACGACATAGTTCTCATATATATAAGTATTGGATACTTATGCAAGTGCGATAGGAGGTCGTGTTTCACCGATGGTACGGGAAACAGCTTCGCTCTGGATAGACCCCTCGGAATCCCATTGGTATTATGACTATGTGTCTATGGGAGGCCGAAATCAAGGTAGGTGTGTATAGTCTTAACCTGAGACTTACATCGCTAATGCTTACGACAATCGATATACTTTAGTTGAGGTCGTCTAGGACTGTAACCGATTCTGTGTACGCCAATGCCGGGATATTGAGAATCGTAGTGTATTGGATGTGATGTCAAGACGGAAGTGTCACTCCAGTCATAATGGAGATGATGTCACGCAGGATACGGTATTAGTGCTCTTAAAGTGATGCGCATCCAATCGTGATATTATGACCAGGTCATGAATATCCGATTATAGAGACTAGTTACCAGACATCCGATATGTGTTTCGGACGGGGCAGACACTTATCCAGCCCCAGCCCTAGCACGTGACTATCCGATACTGGGCCGATATACACAATACATTAGTATACTACGCTTGATACAGATCTTAATATTCTTAAATGGATATGTCCGGAGAATTGGTAGACTTGGTGCTTTGCTAGGAGTCGACCTTGTCTCGTAAATCGGTAGAACGTAGTACTTGGTACGTACGTGATTCGGATACTCCGACGACCGTATTTACTGCCAGATTATCCGGGGATCTCATGGGTCGCTTCCCGATAATCCACCGATGACGCACAACTCGCACTCTTGAATAATCTGGGATTATACAGAAGAGAGAGAAAATTAATCTAGGATTAATAACGGAGATATTTTATCCGGGATAAAATGTCGTCTAAAGAGAGAGAACGATTAATTCGGAATTAATCGATGTATTAATATATTCGATATATTAGACGAAATTAGATTTCGACGCGGAATTAAAATTAGATTTTAATTCGGGCAAACGAGTTAATTTAGAATTAATTCGTTAGCGACGTAAATAATAATTTCGGTAGCCGTAATTATTCGATTGAATTAACGTCGCGACGTAAGCTCGGTATTTCGGAAATATCGAACCCGAACGCGTGAGTGCATGTGGGGCCCACATGGGGACACATGTCATTCTTAATGCTTTGCATGTAGATGTGTACATTGCACTCAATGTCATTGCATGGAGTTTGAGTGTTTGACACTCTAAGCCATTGCATGTTATGTGTCATAATTTTATTATTAATTAATGAAAATTATGGCATAAATATAAATTGATTTTTGGTAAATCATTTTAACTTAATACAAAACTTCTTCTCTCACATTTTCTCTTCCTCTCACGCCCAAAACAGAATTTTGGGACTGGTTTTGAACCAGAAAAACGTGACATAAAGGGAAGCAGGGTTGGATTTTCATGGTGAAAATTCAAGTGCTAGCACACTACGAGTCTTGCGAAGGTGGTAGGGAGGTTCACCCATGAGGCGGGACTCATCCGATGGAGTTTGGAGCTTCGTTTTGAGACCCGAAACTGCCAAGACAGTGAGCATGGACTGCTGCAGTGGGCTTACAAAGGCAGTACGTTTTTGGCCTTGATTCGTCTTCAAATCGACATAACCGATCAATGTAAGTATTCCGCTATCTTCATTGGTGTATTCACGCATGTTTTCATGTCTTGTTTGATCTTGGGACCTTAGAAAATTACCAACAATGGCATCATGAGCTAATGTTGCAAGCATGAAATTTGTAGGGCTTAAAATTTGGGTAAATGTTTGTTGAGCATGATTTGAATAAATTGCTTGTTTGAGTATGCTTATAACATGTTTAAATTCATTTTGGTTGGACTAATTTGATGAAAAATGATTTGGAATTATTTTCCCCAATTTTGCATCTTGGCCGAATATGTGACTAATATTGGGTATTTTGATTTTAAGCATGATTTGGTTAAATTGATTAATTGAGCATGTTTAAATGATCTTTAATTGAAGATTGATTTGATCAATTTCAACAAAATGTGATGGATCAATTTTGCCCAAATGGAAGTGTTGGCCGAATGTGTGATGTGTTTGGAAACTTGGAATTTTTTTTTCATTTTAATTCATTGGATGAGTTATAATGATAAAGGATGATGTTAATTAAGATTGAATTGGATTTAATTTAAATTGTACAAAAAACCCTAAATTCCTTATGTTGGCCGAATCTATAATGCCCTAATGTCTTGGTGTTTTTTGGTTTTTGGACATTGGATGTGTATGAAATCAAATCGGATGGTGATTTGATGTCGATTGTAGGTTCGATTGGATCGAAACCAAATCGGACACAAAATCCCTCCTTGGCCGAGAGCATTGAAGCATGTAAATGGTTTGATTTTCATTATGTGTGTTGACATGTGATAATGAATTGAATATGATTAATTGGACTAATTTGGTGTTTTTAAATGTTGATTTAGTTGATTAATCATATAATGCACTTTTGTAATTAATTTGGAAATTGGATTTTTGGATTTAATTAATTGGGCCTAATTTGGAAATTAGAATTTAAAATTGTAATTGGGCCTATTGGGCTTGATTTATCAAGTTTGGTTTAGGCCAAGTGGATTGGATCCAATTGGGCCCAAAACCTTAACCATAAAGCCCAATTGCGACTAATGAACCTTTAAGTTCAATTGGGCCTAATGGGCCAAGATTGATTTATGGGCTTATGGGGTAAATCCCGGATTGGACTTTGGTTATCGGTTTGACCCGAGTTGACCAAAAGTCCACGCCTTAAGAAATCAATCAAAAGCCCATTGGACTTTAATTGAATTGACGTTGGACGTTAATCGGTCTTTGAGACCCGACGCGATGAATTTGGAATTTAAATCGTAAAAGGTTTATTAATATAAAGTGTAATATTTAATTTGGAATTGAATAGTGAATTAGTATTAAATACATGTTAAATTAGATTTAATGATGTAGTTTAATTTAATTCATGAATTCGTACTTTGAGTACTTATTCGCAAAAACGAGTTTGACTCGAACAAAATCAATCGTTGTTTGAACATTGGATGATCACTTAATTATCAGATTAATTAATTTGATTAGATTGATTGATAGCATGCTTATGTGTGTGAATACGTGGTTGTGTTGAATGAATAATGTATATCGGATGGATATTAGATGGGTGGGCAATTTTAGAAATTGTTGTAATAAATTCGATTTATTAATTGGACCTGCGTGTCCAGCCTTATCACCTTCTTTCTCTTTGTATTCTCTTCTCACCTATTCCCCTCTATGTATATGAGGTTTCTTTAGAAGTGTAGTGTAACGGGTAGAAGTAGTACAAGTGCTAGCTTGAGTGAGAAAGGGAGAGATTTGATCTAGGATCAATGTGTAAAGTATCCATCCGCATATCATTATTATTTATTTTCATACTCGCTTTATTATGTATTTAGAATGCATGTTTAAGGGTGTATGATGATGAGACCTTAACAAAGATAATTAAATTGGTAGCCAATTTGCACGCGAAAAACCCTCGTTAAATATCAAGCGTTTATTTTCCTTCCATTGAGTGATTCTTACTCAAGATCCGAGATTGGCAGGGGTTGTTGGCCAAAGTCAAGCCCTTGTCCGTCAAAGATGTGTTTTAATCACGAGGCTTTGTTCCATATCGGTGTCGTGTCCAAGTTGTGGTTTGTTGGCCAAAGTCAAGACCACTTCTTGTCCATTGACATTGATTACGAAGCTTCCATGTCAATGGGTCCGCGCTTGACTGGGATCACTAGGTTTGTTGTGCCAAAGCCAAGGCCTAGTTGATTCAGAGGAAAAAGGTTAGGGTATACATTCGATGTATAGGCATATATAAGATATATGTTTGGGACTTGGATGTCCACCTACTGGATCTAGGAGTTGGATGAGATCCAATTGATCTTCGAGATCTACCTAGTTAATTATCATACAATTTGTTGGCCAAAGTCAAGATTGTGTGATATTTAACGGGATCCTAGCCCACTAGGAAACACGGTTTCCCGAGTACTCGACAGAGGGTTAGAGGCTCGACGAAAAATAGTGGGAGGCAAGTATTGAATTTGCAACATTCGTTCGAATACTCGCTAAACGCGCTCATTTTATTTTACTCGTCATATTAATTAAAAGTATTAGTTGGACTAATATTTTATGTTGTTTTTAAAAATATATATAGTTGGACTATATACAAACTCATTCAATATATAGTTGATTTTATAATTGGATTATAGTAATCAATATAATTGAATTAAATGATAGTTGATTTTATAATTAGATTATAGTAATCAATATTAAAATTATAGTTGATTAAATAATTGGATTATTGTAATCATTATAATAAATAGTACCTTATTAAATTGATTAAATAGTTGGACTATTGAAATCAAGAAAGAATTGAAAAGTTGAATATTTAAAATATATAATCATTGGATTAATGCTTTAAATGATTTAATTTTCAATTGGGAATAATAATAGGTTAATTTATTTGATAAAATAACTTATTATGACTAAGCCCATTATTAAGCAAATAGTAGAGCATAAAGTCTTTGGAAGATTTATGTGATGATGACTTTAGTGCTTAATTAATATACTTATATAAATCTATCTTTAGATTTAAAAGTATTAAAGTTGCAATAATTGACTATTCTAGTGGAGAAAAGTCAAAGTTTGCAATTGGGCATGTAGCACAAGGTGCATATCATTTCGATATTCTAAAACCCAAGGCTTGCCCAAGGTTTGTGAAATATTGAAAAGATAATTGACATATCCCAAAGTGACTACCATTTGGATATGGAAGACACGAAGGAATTAAAGATAGGGCGAGGCTCTAACTTTAAAAATATTTGTCAAAGTTATGTTTACTACTAGTATTGAAATTGGATTTTAAATACTTAGTGTGGTACATAATATATATATGTATTGACGTTCAGAATCCGCTGTGAGCTGGATACTGGCTTCAAGCCGAGATTTCTCTGCGAATTGGAAACGGGACGAAAGTCGTTGTTTCGACCGTAGATACCTAAGTTTAGGAACTACCTTGGGTATGTACTTAAATTAGGAAATGTTATAATGTAACTAGTTTGACTAGAGACATTATCTCTATATCAGTGTTTAATCCGATGCGGATAAAACCTTTATATTCTAGAACACTAAAGTGTTTCATTATATAAAGATGATACTGAGATAATAAACATTGGATGTAAATAACAGAATTTATATTTTGAATATAATAAAATCTCAAACATATAAAATGACAAATAAATAGCTAAATTGATTTGATCAATGGAGACTTATTTGTGGCATTGTTGTCTAGGACACAATTAAACAAGACTCGTATATCCACACTTTTAAGAGTGGGTACTAGGACTGATTTGACTATTCAAATAAGGTCTACGAATCTAGTTTATTAGGTTAAATACCTAAAATACTATTTACTTGGTAATAGTAAAAGGGCCACCGATCTGTTAGCCCTATTCATGGTGAATTAAGTGGCCCATATCTAGCTAGGCTAGATGTGAACATGAATATTTCGTGACCTTAACGGATGTAGCATCACGTTGTGGTATGTGTTTCTTTTGAAGAACACAGATCGGAAACTTTTGAAGTTTCGACACGAAGAAAACAAACAGATCGGCTATAGTGTTATTCCGCCACGGTAAGACCGAAATGGAAAATACTTAAGCAGTAAGTTTCATATATAAATGAAAGAGTACGGTGTTCTTTCATGTGAGGACTCCTCCCGAGACACGTCAGTTAGACGGTGTGTCTGAACTAAACCGAATTTTGTTGGACATGATAAGGTTTATCACGAGTCGCTCTGAGCTACTATTTCCTTCAACAGGATATGTATTAACAGTGCAAAACTTATTTAGAATAAGTTCCATATAAATCTGTTTGACAGATATCATATAGGATATGAACAGGGAAGAAACGAGGTTTCTCATTCCTGATAATTTGGGTATGCGAGGCATAGCGTTTGGATGATACCAAACTAAGGACCCAAATTGGATAAGTGCCAATATAGGTTATCCTAAGGGAAACCTTAAGTATAGTACTTATAAATCCCACATGAGAACAATGTAATTGTTGCTCACCATGCGGTTTTCCTGAGAGGAATACCGATATGCAGTGGTCAGTGGGAGGATAGTGATACTCGATGAAAATCGGAGTAATACTGTTCAAGGCACGAAGTCCTTAATGGAACACAAATAGTTCATCTATGATGAAACTATACCATTAATCTTCAAATACACAAGAAACTAGTAGATCGGATAGAGTCAGAAAACAACCTAGGGTATGGGTTTCTGATCTAACCTCATAAACCTGTATGTCAATCTTATGGAGGTGTACCATCCGACTACGTTATGAGGAAGTGATACGAGGTATTCGACTCCCTGTTATGGCAAAGTGCCATGAGTCCGAAATGGATTCCATGTATAACAACTATTTTGGATACTAGTTGTTGTACCACAAGGCATTGTGCCTATGGTACATTAAACGTCTTCAAGGAAGACATACATGGATGGCAACATACCAACGTACAAAGCTAGGCTTTTGACGGAAAGGTATCGTTATCAACATTGTGTTAATAACGGTTCAACCTTTTACCTGTTGCCATGGTAAATCCATTTTGAAAATGCTTGAAATAACTATATATTTCATTTATGAAATATGTCAGCTATAAATCAAAATCGCTTTCCTGAAAAGGAAACCTTTTGGAGGATGTTTACAACATCCTGACGATTTTGTATAACCGACAAACAGGTTTGCGGGTTATTCGATCCATGTTTGGATTGATGCAAGCATAAGGTTCTTGGAACTGTCGTTTTGAAATAATCATAATGGTTTATGATTTGACTCAAAACGAAATAATTCTTGTGTATATAAGGAGGTTAGTGGGAGAGCGCACTGACAGTGAATTCCCATATTCCCATATAGCTATTGGTGAAAGCTTGGCTTTCATAAATATTCTTTCATGAAATTCTCCGTAGAATTCTGGGGAGTAACAACCTTTATTCAAGGAATAAAGATCTACTGGGATAGATTTGGAGTTTGTTAACACTCTCTGGGAAATTGTACATTTAAAATGTACTTGTATTGGTGTCTCATACGTTCGAGCATATGGAGTCACAATCGGGTCAATCCAAGTGATAGTCACTGGATTGAAGTTAAGAACATCTGTTAGTATCTCTGAGAACTAAAGATGCTATCTTTTACTATGGAGAGGAGAACTTGAAGTGACTGGGATCACTGCAGCAAGTTTCCAAACATTAAATACTGCGGTACTATAAAGTTTGAATAACGGGACAGTGAGCTGGAAATCTTCCAAGCAAGATAACTGTTGCCGAATAAACAACAAATGCGGATTATTGCTGCAGCTGAGGCAGCAATAGAAGTCATTTGGGTCGAAAATAAATCTAATTAGATTAGATATAGTTCTGTTAGCAGCTGAGCTAGGCGTCAGCACAAGCTAAGGAATTAAAGGTCTCATCGACGATCCAGATATATACTTCTATATCATCTGATTCGTTCGGATCATACATCATGGCGATGTGATGATCGTGTAAATCGCGTCAGACGATAATCTTACAAATCCGCTGACGAAAACCTTTCCTCAGCAATTTGAGCGAACCTTACATAGTTCGGGTGTAGGACACTCGAGTGACTGGCTATGTGCCAAGTGGGAGATTGTTGGAGATATGACCCATAGCGTCACTATTTGCACAGATCATTGTGTTGTTGTAGCAAATTAACTATGTAATAAGGAAATTGCACTCTCATCATTTGTGATTAGATCACCATAGATATATAAATGAAGAGAGGTCCCTATGATTAGTTCCTGGATTGAGATGATATGAGACAGTATCAGTCCACGAAGGATTAATCATTAAATATCCCTAGCCGTAGTATTATCGAGACTGGACATCGATAATGCGGAATAGGCTAGTATTGCACTTGTGCGCGTTGTGAGGGCACAACGACATAGTTCTCATATATATAAGTATTGGATACTTATGCAAGTGCGATAGGAGGTCGTGTTTCACCGATGGTACGGGAAACAGCTTCGCTCTGGATAGACCCCTCGGAATCCCATTGGTATTATGACGCTGTGTCTATGGAGGCCGAAATCAAGGTAGGTGTGTATAGTCTTAACCTGAGACTTACATCGCTAATGCTTACGACAATCGATATACTTTAGTTGAGGTCGTCTAGGACTGTAACCGGTTCTGTGTACGCCAATGCCAGGTATATTGAGAATCGTAGTGTATTGGATGTGATGTCAAGACGGAAGTGTCACTCCAGTCATAATGGAGATGATGTCACGCAGGATACGGTATTAGTGCTCTTAAAGTGATGCGCATCCAATCGTGATATTATGACCAGGTCATGAATATCCGATTATAGAGACTAGTTACCAGACATCCGATATGTGTTTCGGACGGGGCAGACACTTATCCAAGCCCTAGCACGTGACTATCCGATACTGGGCCGATATACACAATACATTAGTATACTACGCTTGATACAGATCTTAATATTCTTAAATGGATATGTCCGGAGAATTAGGTAGACTTGGTGCTTTGCTAGGAGTCGACTTGTCTCGTAAATCGGTAGAACGTAGTACTTGGTACGTACGTGATTCGGATACTCCGACGACCGTATTTACTGCCAGATTATCCGGGGATCTCATGGGTCGCTTCCCGATAATCCACCGATGACGCACAACTCGCACTCTTGAATAATCTGGGATTATACAGAAGAGAGAGAAAATTAATCTAGGATTAATAACGGAGATATTTTATCCGGGATAAAATGTCGTCTAAAGAGAGAGAACGATTAATTCGGAATTAATCGATGTATTAATATATTCGATATATTAGACGAAATTAGATTTCGACGCGGAATTAAAATTAGATTTTAATTCGGGCAAACGAGTTAATTTAGAATTAATTCGTTAGCGACGTAAATAATAATTTCGGTAGCCGTATTATTCGATTGAATTAACGTCGCGACGTAAGCTCGGTATTTCGGAAATATCGAACCGAACGCGTGAGTGCATGTGGGGCCCACATGACACATGTCATTCTAATGCTTGCATATAGATTGTGTACATTGCACTCAATGTCATTGCATGGAGTTTGAGTGTTTGACACTCTAAGCCATTGCATGTTTGTGTCTATAATTTTATTATTAATTTAAGAAAATTATGGCATAAATATAAATTGATTTTTGTAAATCATTTTAACATAATACAAACTTCTTCTCTCACATTTTCTCTCTTCCTCTCACGCCCAAACATAATTGGGACTGGTTTTGAACCAGAAAAACGTGACACTAAAGGGAAGCAAGGGTTGGATTTTCATGGTGAAAATTCAAGTGCTAGCACACTACGAGTCTTGCGAAGGTGGTAGGGAGGTTCACCCATGAGGCGGGACTCATCCGATGGAGTTTGGAGCTTCGTTTTGAGACCCGAAATGCCAAGACAGTGAGCATGGACTGCTGCAGTGGGCTTACAAGGCAGTACGTTTTTGGCCTTGATTCGTCTTCAAATCGACATAACCGATCAATGTAAGTATTCCGCTATCTTCATTGGTTGTATTCACGCATGTTTTCATGTCTTGTTTGATCTTGGGACCTTAGAAAATTCCAACACCGACAAACTTACAATTTTTTTGAAAATCAACATCCGATCAATGTAAGTTTTTCTGCAACTCTTTTGATCATTCACACACAATATCATGACATAAAGACCTTAGGCATGTCTAGGACACTAACAGATGACCTACCTCAAAATGGCCGGAGCTCATGGAGCTTGTATTGACGAGTGTAGCCAGGTGACCATAATCATGGAAACTTTTTTGAAGAGTTTCATGTAGTTTAAAAGAAACTATGTTATGAAAAAGTTTACTTTTACTTTAAATCAACTACTAAATGAGCTCACCCATTACGATTCTATACTGGTGGATCTTCGTAAGCCCAATAGAGAGGCAAATGTTGCCGAATCTTCTGTATGCCAAGAACATAAAGAAAGACACTAGGAAGGCTAAGGCAAAGCCTATGAATAAGAACAATAGAAGCTCCAATGATGCCAAGCCCAAGGGAAAATGTTTCCATTGCAACATGGAGTCCTAAATACATTACTGAGCAGAAAGAGAAAAATACCACAAGTAAATATGATTTACTTTTTTCAAATCTCTTTGAGTTGAGGATGATAAATCTGCATAGATTGTTGATTCTGGAGCCACGAACCATGTTTTTTCTTCTTTGTAGATACTTGATTCATGGAAGGACCTTGCTGAAGGTGATTATACCATGAGGATCAGGACAGAGGATGCCATTCCAGCTTTATAGTTTAATTTTTTTAAATAATAGTTATTTATGTTTAAATAATGTGTTATTTATTCCTCGTTTTCACAGTAATTTAATTTATGTTTCAAAACTTTTGGATAACGGTTTTTCTATTTCATTTAATAATAATTTGGTTATTATTGGTAGAAATGGATTAACTATATGCACATGAAACTCTAAAAATAATTTATATGTGTAAGACCGCTAACACATAATTCACTGCTCAACATTGAAATGTTTAAGGTTGAAAAACGTAAAAAAAAATGGGCAAAAGATTTCTCATGATGACACATATCTAGGGAATCTTAAACTTGGTCATATCAGCTTTGACCAGATAGATAGGTTGATAAAAAACGGAGCTTTAAACCTGTTAAAGCTTGTAACTTTACTACTATGTGAATATTGTCTAGAAGGAAAGATGACCAATAGACATACCAAAAATATTATAAGAGCCAGTCAACCACTTGAGTTAATATATTCGGACGTTTGCGGACCAATGAATGAAAATTTCATCACATTTATTGATGATTATTCTAGATATGAGTACATTTACCTAATGCAGCACAAGTCAGATACTTTTGAAAATTTCAAAGAGTATCATGCTAAGGTTGAGAACCAATTAGGTAAGATGGTCAAAACTCTACGAACGAATCGTGGAGCAGAATACCTTGATAGAGATTTCGAGGAATTCTTAGTTGAGCATAGGATATTATCCAATCTCACAACACTTGGAACACCACAGTGGAATTGTTTTGCAGAAAGGAGAAATCGAACCGTACAAGACATGATAAGATATTTCATTAATATAGTTCATTCTAAGTCTATTTCTAATAGTCCCTTAGAGTTTTGGAGTCGTCGTAAAGATCGTTTACGATATTTTCGCATATGAGGGTGTTCAGCACATGTCGTGAATAATAAGACTACAAAGTTGGAGCCACGTTTTTAGTTATGCCTAATTGTAGGCTATCCTTAGGAGAATATAGGTGGGTTCTTTTATAGTTCGAAAGATTATAAAGTGTTTTTATCGATAAATATTATATTTCCTGAGGATGACTATATGAGAGAGTTTAAACCTCGAAGTAAAGTGTTACTCAAGGATTTACTTGCTGGTTCGACCATCACACCATCATCAACAGTTGATAGACACTTAACACCTTTGACATCTGAGCATTAAGTGAAAGTAGGAGGGTTGTACAACAACTTGAACGCTATCTAGGAGTTGGAGAGGCACAAGTAGTCGTATCCAGTGATGGTGTAGATTATCCATTGACCTATCGTAGTGCAATAGATGATTTTGATAAAGAGGAATGGCTCAAAGCCATGAACCTCGAGATGAAGTCTATGTACTCCAACTCACTCTAGGAACTTGTAGACCAACATGATGGGGTAAAACCCATAGGTTGCAAGTGGATCTACAAGAGAAAGAGGGGATTAGATGGTAAGGTATATACCTTTTAGGCTAGGCTAGTGGCCTAGGGTTATACCCAGAAAGAAGGAGTTGTCTATGATGAGACTTTCTTGCCAGTAGCCATACTCAAATCCATTCGTACTCATCTCTCCATTGTTGTATTTTATATAGCAGCGGTGCATTCTATAATTATATGGTGACCTTGATCTGGGATCATTCATGTGATGACATGAGAATTGAGGCACCTTATATGATAAGATCATATAGGATTGAACCCAAATGGAGATGAGTTTCTTATAATATCCATTAAGTAAAGAAATTCATTTCAATTTACTTGATGGTCATATGTGGAGTGATCTGAATCGTAAGTGTACTATGAACTCATATATGGCAGACATGTCCTTTGATTTACAAATGTGAGGTTGATATAGCAATCCCGACCAATAGCTACGTACTTTGTGGACATGATTTGGTATGTAGTTGGGGATGTTTTACATAGATATAGAGTTCACTCCTTCTTATGAGAAGTAGAGGAATATCTTCTTTAAGGGTTGATTCGGTTCTTGAACGATTAGAGCGCTCTAGTCTTTCTATTCTGAATAAAACATTAATATTCATAATGGTTATGAATAAATCGTTCATTAGAGAATCAATGGTACTTAAGGTAAAAATAATTAGAGGGTTATAATATATATTATGACCCGGTTCTAATTATGAGATACTCGTTAAGGGCCAATCCATATGTAATGACTATATCAATTGTCACCGACGTAGTTCGGCTTATATTATCTATCTACGTCAACAAGAGTGCAGCTTCTAGTTTTTAGTGGAATAACCTGAAGTTAATAATTTGGAATATTTAATTAAGAGTTTACTTAATATTCTGGGATTATTGGAGCTCGGAACTGTAGGTCCATTTTGTCCCCGTGCTAGCTCGATATACTGTAGCAAATTAAAGATAATTTGATGGTTAAATTATATACTCATATATATATATGTTATTATTAGTATGATTAAGAATAATTTTTGTCACAATTGAAACTTTTTTTTATTTATAATATAAATTTTTCATAATACAAAAGATTATGAGATAATCTCTTTATTTTTTAAAAAGTATGTAAATATTAAAATATAAAAGATAATTTAATAAATAAATTATTTTTGGAAATAAATTACTTTAAAAATTGATTTTAAACTTATTATATAAAATATAGTAGTTACATATTTTATTTAGTAATACCTTTAAAGTCATAATGATGACAATTAAGAAAAAATTTATTGTTACAAAATTTAGCCTTGGCTAAACTTTGGTGGGGAGAGGAGGGATTTTTTTTGTTTTAATTTTAAAAATTTTAAACCCTAAGTATAAACGGATAATTGTATTATCTTTTTATCTTAATTCATCTCTGTGAAACCCTAGCCACCCTAATTCATCTTTTTCTCTTAAGTGTTGAAAAGAAAGGAAAAATAACAAAATGAAAAGAAAAAAAATCTGGTGTGACATTCTTAATTCTAAAGTGTTTAGAGACTGTTTTGTGAGTCAAGCTCGCCCTTGTCTTTCTTTAGTGATCACACGGCAATGAACATAATTTTTACTCATTGTCGCCACTTGTTGGTTATTTTTGGTGCTCAGTTTGATTTGATTTTTGTGCAGAAAAATTAGGGAAAATAAAGGGATATTTCAAAGATGTTGTGGGACTATTTTGGTAAGAAAAATCATACCTGAAACACTATTGTACCACAAGCAAAAGACGGGCTGTTTAGGGTGAGTTGTGCGCAGTTTTGGGTACAAAATGGATTTGATTTGAGATGTTCTTCGGGGGATATTCTGGGGCTAAAAAATTGTTAAGAACAAAAGCAAAAACATCAGACCAATGGCTAGTCAAATTCGGCCAGCAAAGGTATAGAGCAGAAAATGATTTCTAGGGTTAATATGGAAGAATTGGGGCTTTCTAATTTCTTGCTAAAAATCGAAATAAAGAAGGGGAAAGAAGAAAAAAAGCTTACATGGTATGAATCAAGCTTGAAATCATCATCTTTCTCTTGAGAATGACATGGATGAAAAAGAAAATGGAGAGCTCTAGAGTTGCTTCATTCATGTTTTTTCTTTGTAAAATGAGAGGGATGATGAATTGTGTGTTATTTATAAAAGAAGGCTGAATTTTATTAATAAAATAATGCTAAAAATCAGAAAAAAAATATATATAGAGATTTCTAGAGTAGTCCAAGTGTAACACTGCTCGTTCGACTAAGACTTGTATTTTTGTGCTAGTTCCAATCCTATGTTAGGAATATGTTAAACACGGAAGTTGTAGGTCTTATTATTAGCTTTCAGATAATATAAATTCATGAAAATCGAAGATAAGACGAAAACGTTATGTTCAGATTAGTAAAACTAGCTTGTTGACTATATATAACTAAAATGAGGTATTGAAACTGAAAATTTCTCCAGGACCTCCGTACAAGATTCCTATGGTGTGAAATTTATTTTTTATAATATTTTATGAATTCTAAGGTGTTTTGCATGATGATTCACTCTACCAATTATGACCAGTCCCACCAGGGTGATACATTTACCCCCTTTTAAATGGATTCATCCCGAATCCTAATCTGCGTGTTAACTAGGTGACTAAACTATCATGCATTATCTGTTAACTAAGATACTATCATATACCTAAAATTGAGTAGCCTTCCAAGTGCAATCCATAGTCTTTGGGTCACAAGTTATTACAGAATACTAAATTTCTCTGAGAAATCTATAAAACTCTGCCCCTTACTCCTCAACCTAAAGTTACTCCGATTAGTTCCATATATAACCATATTACCATTAAGTCTTAATCTAGCTAGGGAAACGTAATCCGCGCCGCCCCCTTTCCAACCATTGGAAATCCTCACAATGACATAATAAATACATAATTAGGCTTGTCTTTTATTAAAGCTGTTTACTTCTCAATTTATAGCTTCCCATACATCAACCATCTAGATCTTTCCTTATCATGACCTATGTATGATTCTTGCTAGCAAAATATCGTCTCATATTTCCTTCATTTCGTTATCCTTCTTTCATTTCCTATAATACCAATCAAGTCTTAATGACATTCGTTTTCCTGTCTTTTAAGCACACCTCGAAGTTCTTCATCTCTTATTGAAAGGTAGACACTTAATAATCTCTCTAGTAAATAACATTGTATGTGTTCAATTAATGGCAAAAGGTTTCTCTACTACTTTTTGAATCTACTGTGCAAACATCAGTATTAGTTATCAATTATCTCAATTATTGGAGAAATTATTGCATTACTAATCCCTCAGAAGACTACATTACCACCTTAGTTTTGGTTTATTGTACCATGATACTCCTACTTGTAAGAGTTAACATTTTTTTCCTTATTTATCATTAATAGCTTCTAATATTCCACCTACAGTGTCGTCATCAATTTATTCACATATATTCGATCATTGTTTTCTTCACAGTATTCCATTACCTTAGACATTTAACCCATTCCTTTTTTGAAATCGCGTACCCACCGTTATTACTAATGACACTTAAAACCTACCCTTGAAGCTTGTTTGTTACAAAAACTTAGTAAGATATTAATAGCGGTTATCCTTATATGAGATCCTAGGAAGGCTTAATTATGATCTTCCTTCATAGTTGCGGAGATCTCTCTGTTAAAATTTATTGTAGTCTCATCCATTTTCCATATGAGAATATCTATATTTGAAGCATCTCTATCGGTGTTTTTTCTTTTACTACCTGTCAACGAATAATACACTTCATTACTTATTCTGCAATAAGCTCACTCGGGGGGTACTATACCATGTTGGGTCTAGGGTTCTGATATGTTATCATCATGAATTTGACTGAGAGGGAAATATTATATCTAGGAAAACCTGTCAATTGTATTCTAATTGAACTTTTATTCCTTTGGTCATTGGTAAATTAATGTGACGTCCATAATTACTCTGTCGGGCTTACCACTTAAATTACATGGGATCTGAAGTGCCTCAATGGTTCTTCTACTATTCTATTTTGATTCACTGCCTGGTAAAACATCTGGTACCTAGTCACCTTATCCTTATTCGTGTTCTGCTGCTAGTAAATTATTTGAGACATGTTTTGTCTTGTTACTACTTGGGTGCATCACGTGAGGAAGTATACAGATTGTACTAACTATATATATATATATATATCCTACAGGTTTATAATTGATGGAATTTCGACCCTATTTTGACATATAGGAAGCACACTATCATACTTCTATATCCTTCTTATGTTGCAAATTATTTTTTTCATTTCCCAAATGGAAAAGTCTGGTACTCTAACGTCATTAGTTTGTCTAATAATGTAGGCTAGATTCGTACAAATGCATGTACTTTGTCACTATCTGACTAGTACTCCCTAATTCATTGTATCTCTTCGATAATAGCACTTCCACCTTATTGCCTAGGGCCTCTATTTTTTTTTATGTTCTGTATTATATTTGAGGCCCTCGCGATTTATGTGCCTCAAAAACTTTGTCCTAAGGGTAATGTCTTCATTCTTTGTCTCAAAATTACTCTGGTAGTGCCTTAAAGGTGTTATACTACATCTTAAGTCTACATGTTCATCAGAACATCATTAGGAATCGTTACCGGAGCTATCTAACTAAGATCGGGAGGGGTCGAGAAATAAAAGTCTAGTTTGAGTTATCACAGATAAGTATAATGCTAAAGGGCCACTTGACTGTAACTTCTAGCATCTCTTTAGTTCGGCCATTGACCGATACTCGTACTATCTCTCTCTCGAATTTCTCCAAAAATAACTTACTCCAAGTCTTACTATACTCTATTAGTTACATATTTATGGATAGTTTCGTCTTATTATTCTTCTTAGTTTCTCTTTTTGGCTCGATATAAAATAGTCTCGGAAAAAATTCACATTTCACTCCTATAAATATTATATGCTCTATCTTCTTCAGGTCCTCGAATTCCGTGATTCCTCACTTTTTGAACACTTATTTTTGGTAACAGACTAAGATAACTTTAACAAATTTGGCTAAACATCGAAAATAATTCCATTAATCATGAAGGTAAGCTTACATGTCTCATCTGGATTATCATTTACTCAACTGATTTGGCTAGGGTATTGTCAAGAGTTGTATATGTTATGCTGAGTTACTAACTATACTCAATCGGAGCTATACTGAATTCTGGATTCGGGAGATGAATATGCGCATCTTATAGAGATTTTTGGAAATACGATTCTACTACTACTTGTTGAAGCTCTCCTGTAGTTTGGGTGAATGCCTAAATACTTGCTAGGGTTGGTAATGTAGTAGATGAGATTTGTCGTATGTACTACTGATGGTCATATGGATCGTGCTATGCCTTGGTGGTTACACAACTTTATCAATAATTCTATGGTTTCTACTTGTGTTGTATTCTTCAAGTTGCGTTATCTATGTCGTGATCTATACTGGAATTCCTTATCGTTTCCTGAGTTTTCAACATTTCTCATTTACTGGATCTGTTTCTTAGGGTTATACAGGTTACTACTATGGCTGGTCTATTTTGTGGACTTATATTAGTTTCATGTTTCAGAAGAGCTTTTCTATGCCATGTGCTACACTAGGCTCTCTTACTGTTTTCTGTAGCTTCGATAGATCTCTATCTGGTAGACTTATCTCTTAAGGTTTTATGTTTCTATTTCATGGTATATAGCGTGGGTACCGGGCGTCTTGTAGATACTTTTATCTATTCTAGTCAATGAGGGAGAGTAG
>SKCR01007597.1:0-24593 GCA_019454045.1 Zanthoxylum bungeanum | reverse complement strand
TGGTGGTCCAAATTTGACGAAGAGTCAAAGCTGACACAACACATGGTCCAGCAATGGCTCTGTGCTAAAGGCCATATTAAATCTAATATTGAAGTTGTCAAAGCCCAAAGCACGTTTCTCTCTCAAGAAGTCTATGGCCCAATCTCTCCTTGCAGGTGCCAAGTCTGAAGAGGAATATTTCCAAGTTATGCAACAACTCCTCGCCTCGAGACCAGCATCTTCTGCTGCCAGCTCTTCAAGTGGTGGGGAGCCACACCTTTTATTTCTCTTGGAGATGATAACGAAGATGACTGTTTCGGTATCCTCTCTTCTTTAAAGCATTAAAAAAAAAAAAGTCGTTGTGCATAAGAAATTTATTTTCTTTTCCCCTTCACTCACTATTCTCTTCACGAGAAAAAAGCTGTGGGAAAAGTAAATTTCAAAATCTCGCATCCAAAGCACACAACAGGTACCGGTGGGACCATATGCAGCAATTCAATTCAGGATAATTGATGAAGCCATGTGAAAGCAAAAAGCAAAGCATCTTATGATGACAAAGCTATGGGAAAGCAAAAGCAAAAGCAAAGCATCTTATTATACCCATGTGAAGAAAGCATCCAAAGCCAAGCATCTTACTATAGCCATGTGAAGAAAGCATTCAAAGCCATCCAAAAGCACGAAAAAGCAGAAGCATCTTACTATTTGTAATAATTGTAGTTTGAAATAATTGTTGGATGTTGGGTATATAGTTCCCATTCACCTTCAGTTGAAGGCATCCGATTTTCTTTAGAACTAATTTCAAATTTCTCTCTCTTAGAACTCTTTCTCAGTTTATACTTTAATTTTGTTCTTCAAAGAAAATGTAAGCAATCGTTTTAAAGCCTATGTAAAAGTTGTGAATGTTTATTAAAAAGCAATTTTAATTTTTAAAGCATGTTTGCAGACTGATAATTATATCAGTTTCTGTCATTTAAATTGTTACTGCTCCTCTGAGGCATAGAGACCGGATCTCTTCCCTCAGTTGTAATTCTCTTCTCCCTCCTTCACTCAGAGCACCATTTCTGGGATCCAGATCTGGTACTGTGTTTGTCACCCTGGCCTTATTAAAATCTGATCATTTGCATCTTCATAAGCATCATTCTATTTTTTTGAACTGTAATTTCTTTTATAAGGCTTTGAAGAACATTTTCCTTCACAATCTTTAGAGGTACTAGCTTTGAAAGGATCATAGTTAAACTGTTTGCAGAAACTACCTAGTTCTTGCTTAGATTTCCTAAGCTCCCATTTTAGGCGTTTCTGTAATTTCAAGTCTTGGCATATCTTTAACCCTTCCTTATTGATAAAACTAACTAATTCACCATAGGTAAGTCTTTCATAAGGGATTCGATTGTCATGGAGGGCTTTAATAGAATTCCTAACTTTTTCACCTAAAAGGGTAGGTAAACCAGCAAGGAATTTTTCTTTCCAAGTTATATTATTTGCGTCATCTCTTAAAAAGAGACTTGTAAAGAAGGTGGTTTTATAGCTCTGGAAGTCACTAAGTTTTCTACATCTAAGGTTATGTAGTAACTCGGCATTTTTATCTCGTAAGTGAGATGGGTCACCTATGAAATGGAGGGAGATGGTAAGAATTAAAGTTGCAACAACATCTTGAATGGGACTGTTGTATTCATCCAGAATAGGAACATTGTCTTCATCTGTTTGAATAGCATCCAAGATGTCAAGTTTTTGACTTTTGGTGAGAAGATGATCCCACCAACCTTTAAGTTGACCGGTAAAACCAGCAATGAGAATCTCTGTAATAGCCTTATCAGAGGTTCCTGTTTGGGTTTTGTAAGCATTTGCTGCCATTGTCATTTGTTGTAATAGGCTAAATGTTATATTCATCAGACATCCCATCTATGTTCCATTCATAGACAGAAGATGCATTAAACCGGGACTGGTTTATAGCACTAGGCCTATTATCGATAGCTATATCAGGAGCAGAATAAGAGTTAGCAGGAAGTGCTAATTCCCAATGAACTTTATTAACTTTGAGGCATAGAGACCGGATCTCTCTCCCTCAGTTGTAATTCTCTTCTCCCTCCTTCACTCAGAGCACCATTTCTGGGATCCAGATCTGGTACTGTGTTTGTCACCCCGGCCTTATTAAAATCTGATCATTTGCATATTCATAAGCATCATTCTATTTTCTCAGATCCTGTCGTGTATGGTATCAAACTCCATTCATAAACCTCATTACTCCTTACACCGTTACTTATGATGGCATAACCTTTAAAGAATAGTTTCAAGAATAACAGCATGATGTATATCATTTGTTAAAAGAAAGGAAGTCCTAAATTCAAAACCATCATTAGGAATTGAAGCATCAACTTTGGAAGAAATTTCTAGTTTCGAATTATTTGCTGCAGAAAGTTTTTCATGTGTTTCTTTATGAAACTCTTTTGGAAATAATCTATTTGATACAATTTAGATCAGCACCTGTGTCAAATAAGGCTACTGTGTCATTTGGAAATCAGATGAAAGGATAAGGGTAATCCAGATTAGGTATTTTCTTGTTGTTACTTGCTTTAGAACAAAAAGAAAATCATTTGGAAGAGACTCAATATTCTCAAGCTTTTGGTTCTCAGATCCATCAGAATCTGAACCTTTTTCAGAATTATCAACTAATTGGCTTTTAAGAAGAAGTTGGATTGTTTCAGAATCATTTTTCTGTTTTTCTTTTAAATCTTTTATTTCAATTTTTACTTCTTGGATTTCCTTTTGAAGGTCTTGCAAATTTGGTGTGTCTTTTTTATTCTTCTTCTTACTTAGGATTTGTGTAAGATCATAAGTATTTTGTTTCAAAACGGGAGTTTTAGAAGATTCTCCTTTGTCAAAAGTCTTTAGGAGTTTGTCAAGATATTCTTTTTGTAAGTCAGGATTAGAAATGTGTTTTACAATTTCAAGAAAAGTTTCTTGTTCTTTGGTCAAAACATTAAGTTTCTTATTCTTTAAATAGGAGAATGCATAGCTTATGAAGACTAATTTCAGTTTCTTAAGAAAATCATTTGGACTGAGAAAATAGAATGATGCTTATGAAGATGCAAATGATCAGATTTTAATAAGGCCGGGGTGACAAACACAGTACCAGATCTGGATCCCAGAAATGGTGCTCTGAGTGAAGGAGGGAGAAGAGAATTACAACTGAGGGAAGAGATCCGGTCTCTATGCCTCAGAGGAGCAGTAACAATTTAAATGACAGAAACTGATATAATTATCAGTCTGCAAACATGCTTTAAAAATTAAAATTGCTTTTTAAATAAACATTCACAACTTTTACATAGGCTTTAAAACGATTGCTTACATTTTCTTTGAAGAACAAAATTAAAGTATAAACTGAGAAAGAGTTCTAACCGTCGAAAGCCTTCCAAACTGGTTCCAACATTGGTGGAACTATTATGGACCAAGCCCAGAAATATTAACCCCCAATGCAAAATCCTGTCTAAACCTTTTTAAAGCCCACTATGTTCCCTCGGCTTCAGAGAAAAGATTCCCCCCTTTTCTTTGTTTCTGTACAAATTTTTTCTTACCTTGGGTCTGGATGTGGAGTCTTCAATTCTACACCCAAGAAACCCATTTGCTTCTCCAAAGAACCTTCAAAGTTAAATGGTGGTCCAAATTTGACGAAGAGTCAAAGCTGACACAACACATGGTCCAGCAATGGCTCTGTGCTAAAGGCCATATTAAATCTAATATTGAAGTTGTCAAAGCCCAAAGCACGTTTCTCTCTCAGAAGTCTATGGCCCAATCTCTCCTTGCAGGTGCCAAGTCTGAAGAGGAATATTTCCAAGTTATGCAACAACTCCTCGCCTCGAGACCAACATCTTCTGCTGCCAGCTCTTCAAGTGGTGGGGAGCCACAGCCTTTTATTTCTCTTGGAGATGATAACGAAGATGACTGTTTCGGTATCCTCTCTTCTTTAAAGCATTAAAAAAAAAAAAAAAAAAAAGTCATTGTGCATAAGAAATTTATTTTCTTTTCCCCTTCACTCACTATTCTCTTCACGAGAAAAAAGCTGTGGGAAAAGTAAATTTCAAAATCTCGCATCCAAAGCACACAACAGGTACCGGTGGGACCTTATGCAGCAATTCAATTCAGGATAATTGATGAAGCCATGTGAAAACAAAAGCAAAGCATCTTACTATACCCATGTGAAGAAAGCATCCAAAGCCAAGCATCTTACTATAGCCATGTGAAGAAAGCATTCAAAGCCATCCAAAAGCACGAAAAAGCAGAAGCATCTTACTATTTGTAATAATTGTAGTTTGAAATAATTGTTGGATGTTGGGTATATAGTTCCCATTCACCTTCAGTTGAAGGCATCCGGTTTTCTTTAGAACTAATTTCAAATTTCTCTCTTCTTAGAACTCTTTCTCAGTTTATACTTTAATTTTGTTCTTCAAAGAAAATGTAAGCAATCGTTTTAAAGCCTATGTAAAAGTTGTGAATGTTTATTTAAAAAGCAATTTTAATTTTTAAAGCATGTTTGCAGACTGATAATTATATCAATTTCTGTCATTTAAATTGTTACTGCTCCTCTGAGGCATAGAGACCGGATCTCTTCCCTCAGTTGTAATTCTCTTCTCCCTCCTTCACTCAGAGCACCATTTCTGGGATCCAGATCTGGTACTGTGTTTGTCACCCCGGCCTTAATCGATGAAGCCATGTGAAAGCAAAAGCAAAGCATCTTATGATGACAAAGCTATGGGAAAGCAAAAGTAAAAGCAAAGCATCTTACTATACCCATGTGAAGAAAGCATCCAAAGCCAAACATCTTACTATAGCCATGTGAGAAAGCATTCAAAGCCATCCAAAAGAAATTACAGTTCAAAAAAATTTAGAAAATCTTTTCCTCCTTCTAAAGAAAATTTCTATAAAAAACCTCAAAGTCTTATAAGAAATCCAATAGAAAACCTCACACTTCAAAATCTAAAGTTCCTTTCAATTATAAAGAAGCTACTTGTTACAAATGTGGAAAGAAAGGACATACTGCAAAATATTGTAGGATGAACAAAAAACTTCATGAATTAAATCTCAGTGAAGAAATTCTTTCTAAAATTACAAATCTGCTTATTGAGTCTTCTGAATCAGAATCTTCCGTAACAGGCGATTCTGAACCTTTACAAGTTGATGAGTTAGTTGATTCAGATACTTCTAGCAATAGTGATTCTGACACAGATTCCTATTTAAAGAATAAGAAACTATTTAAAGAGTAATGAGGTTTATGCCATCATAAGTATAGGAATAGTTCCTCATGGAGTCTCTATTCTGTAGAACATCCTCTCTCTCTAGCTCTTCTACTGAAAGGACTAGTGATTCAAAAAATATAGTGAACTCTGAAGATCTCATAATTGAAGATTTTAATAAAGCTATTGACTGCTGGAAATTACCAAAAATCTCAAAAGACGTAATTTACAAACAAAAAGACTTGATTTTCTTAAAACAGATTATGTTATAAAAACTGAAGAATGTGATATTACCCTTACAAAACCTTTTGAAACAATAAATTTATTTTCTGAAAGTGCCCTAAAACATTTAAAAGAAAAGAAATTTAATTATGTGCATGTTGGTCTAATCCAAGTTGGAATAAAGCCCCTTACAAAAGAAGGCTTAGATACTTCTATCTTAGCCGTTTTAAGAGATGGAAGATTCATCACTTTTGATGATTCTTTACTTAGTAGTATTGAATCAAGTCTCTGTAAAGGACCGATCTCTTTCGATTGTTATCCAAACATCACAATCTCTTTACAAGACAAAAATATTCTAAAAAGCATGGTTCTTCAAATTAAAACCCATAACTACCATATGTTTGAAGGATCAATCCCTGTTGCCTTGATTTACAAAATTTCCTACAAAGCTATGCATTCTGCGTTCAACACGCAACATAAGATCTAGTCAAAAAGAGATGAGACTCTTCTCTTACAGACTGATCTATCCAAATCTAACATGGTATCCCCAGACCTATCCAATGGAAAGATATCAATCTTCCAGATGAATGGATTTTAGAAGGAGCTTCTGAACCAGTAATTCCAAAGCAACTTGAGCCTAATACAGAGTTACAAAATGTGACCCAGTATTCTGATGGAAAAGTCAAATGTCTTTTAAAAGAAGTACTTCATCTAGATTCAGTGATAGGGACTCTATGTCCAGTATTTTTCCTTAGAAAGAAAATTCTCTAAAGTTCCGTCAGTTATAAATCTACAACCTAGATTCTCTACTTCAGATATACCAAGTTCCTCCATACGTTCTGTTGATTATACTACTAATATCCCTCATCCTATATATACTAGTAGCCAACATGAACAAACTAAAGCTGATTCTCCTCCTACATCTCCTACATTTTCTGCTGTCACATAAAATATTATAAATGTCCTACACAAAGATTTCAAGATAAATAAATCCTTTTTGCATGACGATTTTTATTCTGATATGAATAAAGAAAAAAGACTATGGTTTTTCAAACATTTCCTAAACCAAAGACAACAAATTCAAAGATCTTATTATGAATTTATAGAACTACATAAAGTACACATCACATTTTTTGATTGGTTTGAAATATATGCTTCTGAAAATGACATTCCTTACCCTTTTAAAGAATCAAATCCCATTACTGTTAGAAAGAAAATACCTCAATGGAATCTTTCTGATAGTGACAGGACTATTGAATCTGAACATCCTCCCTTGAGAAATATAACCATAGACCATGGTGAACCTCAATTCAGATTAAAGCCTCACCATTAAAGATTCATAGACCTAATGATACTGATAAAGACTTAGATAGCATTATCCAACAGAATAATTTCTGTAATACTAATCTAAATACAATAGGAAAACAGTTAACTCGGATAGAAAGTCAAATCCAACAATCCACTATTACTGTTCCTTCATAAAGACTATAATAAAACCTAATGAAGACAAGAAACTTAAAAAGCCTATTTTTGTACCATTTCAGATTTCTAAAGATAGCAAAAAGATTGTCAATGAATCAAAATCTGATTTTGTTAAACATTAAAGAACAATTGGATAGGATAGAAACATCTATAAACTGAGAAAGAGTTCTAAGAAGAGAGAAATTTGAAATTAGTTCTAAGAAAAACCGGATGCCTTCAACTGAAGGTGAATGGGAACTATATACCCAACATCCAACAATTATTTCAAACTACAATTATTACAAATAGTAAGATGCTTCTGCTTTTTCGTGCTTTTGGATGGCTTTGAATGCTTTCTTCACATGGCTATAGTAAGATGCTTGGCTTTGGATGCTTTCTTCACATTGGTATAGTAAGATGCTTTGCTTTTGCTTTTGCTTTCCCATAGCTTTGTCATCATAAGATGCTTTGCTTTTGCTTTCACATGGCTTCATCAATTATCCTGAATTGAATTGCTGCATAAGGTCCCACCGGTACCTGTTGTGTGCTTTGGATGCGAGATTTTGAAATTTACTTTTCCCACAGCTTTTTTCTCGTGAAGAGAATAGTGAGTGAAGGGGAAAAGAAAATAAATTTCTTATGCACAATGACTTTTTTTTTTTTTTTTTTTTGCTTTAAAGAATAGAGGATACCGAAACAGTCATCTTCGTTATCATCTCCAAGAGAAATAAAAGGCTGTGGCTCCCCACCACTTGAAGAGCTGGCAGCAGAAGATGCTGGTCTCGAGGCGAGGAGTTGTTGCATAACTTGGAAATATTCCTCTTCAGACTTGGCACCTGCAAGGAGAGATTGGGCCATAGACTTCTGAGAGAGAAACGTGCTTTGGGCTTTGACAACTTCAATATTAGATTAATATGGCCTTTAGCACAGAGCCATTGCTGGACCATGTGTTGTGTCAGCTTTGACTCTTCGTCAAATTTGGACCACCATTTAACTTTGAAGGTTCTTTGGAGAAGCAAATGGGTTTCTTGGGTGTAGAATTGAAGACTCCACATCCAGACCCAAGGTAAGAAAAAATTTGTACAGAAACAAAGAAAAGGGGGGAATCTTTCTCTGAAGCCGAGGGAACATAGTGGGCTTTAAAAAGGTTAGACAGGATTTTGCATTGGGGGTTAATATTTCTGGGCTTGGTCCATAATAGTTCCACCAATGTTGGAACCAGTTTGGAAGGCTTTCGACGGTTATTTTGGAATTAAAGAAAAATAACCATGAATGGCTTTTCTTAGGGTTTTGGATTAGGAAAGTATTAAACCACGCTTGCTGGTAATCCCAATAAGAGTAGGATAAGCAATGGTTTAATCTATTTTGGAAATTGCAGGGAAAACTTTAGGGTTATGGAGGGGTTCTCCCCATTGTTTTGGAGAAATGACTTTAAGGATAGTGGCCGTATAATAGGCTGGCTCAGAATGAGTATCAGAAAGGAAAAAGTGTTTGAATTTTACAGATTCCGTCAATTCAAGAATGTCTTGATAAAAGGATTGGGGTTTTGATAAATCCCAAGGTTTAAAAAACCAACCCTTTGGAAAAAACTTTGAAAGGGTAATAAATGGATCAGGACTATAAAACCCATCTTCAATGCTCAAAATATTTTGGTGATAGGTTTTATTATACCAATCCGATTTTTGTGAAGGCTTTTGAGAAATTATTTGGGAAGATGAACTTCCAGTTAAAACAATTTCCTTTTGAGATTTTGGAAAAGTAATTTCTTTGGAAGAAGTTTTTTGAATATCTTGATTTTTTGAAAAACTTTGTAAAGCAAGTAGGAGTTCAGGAGATTTAGAAATGGATTCAATCCATTCATTTACCTGATCTTGAGAAGTAATTGCTTTAGATGAAGATTCTTCATCTTCTTGGATTGTGTCAACCCAAGATTTTATAGGATGCCTGAGGCTAACTTTGGAATGGGTGGAGGAGATTGGGATTCTTTGTAACGGCTTTAGACAGGGGGCTCAATAAGCTTAGCTTTGCCAGTGTCTCTTTTCTTGGGTGGCATTATCTGTTTTGGAGAAATTCTCTAGTTAGAAAGTCTGGAACAGAATTTTTATCTCCTTTTATAAATTCAATTTCAAAATCAAAAACACTCAAAATTGCTTGCCACCTTGCAAAAATCTGTTTAGATGCAATGTTTTGAACATCCTTTTCTAAAACATGTTTTGCAGCTTTGCAATCAATTCTTAGCAAAAATTTTTGATTTAGTAAATCACTTTGAAATTTAGATATGCAAAGAACAATTGATAAAATTTATTTTTTAATAGTAGAATAGTTTTTCTGACAATCATTCCAATGAGCAGAAACATATTGAACTATCTGTTCTTTACCATTATCTACTTGTTTTAGAATACCACCATACCCTAAGTCAGATGCATCAGTTTCAACAACTTTTGGTAAACTAGGGTTTGCTAAATATAAGCAAGGGATATCCTTAACAGTGTACCCGTTTTGAAACAAAATACTTATGATCTTACACAAATCCTAAGTAAGAAGAAGAATAAAAAAACACACACCAAATTTTCAAGACCTTCAAAAGGAAATCCAAGAAGTAAAAAATTGAAATAAAAGATTTAAAGAAAAACAGAAAAATGATTCTGAAACAATAATATATATATATATATATATATATATATATATATATATATAGTATCCATCTTTCGTAAAAGATGATTCATTTGTCGAAAGAGAGATTGATTGGAATGTCTAGTCAATCTTATGCATCATAGGATGATGGCGTAATGAATACTATATTATGTGCGATTAAAGATATCAATTTTATCATAATTGTTTCGAGTTATTTTGATATGATGCAGTCCATATGATGAGTCTTGAAACATGTTCTTTGTGATCTTTGAGATATTAAGAACGAGTTTCTTATTCATGGAGAATTAGTATGCAACTATAAAGTCAGATTAGTTTTGATCCTAATTATGACATTAGACGGTCTATGTCATATAAAGTCAGAAAGGATGCAGTGGAGTGTCACAAATGATTCTACTGTACTAGTGGAATCATTTACAACTTATGAAGTATTACTTTTAAAGTTGTATAGTTACCCTATAGATTAGAAGTTTTCATATTAGTGTAGTGCTTGCCGTTGTCTCATAGTATTTGGATTTGATATCTAAATACATAGATAACTCAGGAGCTATAGCACAATACTGATATAGCGTCTGATTCATATTGATGTGGAATTTGGATTCTACGAAATATGAACGATGCAGATTAGGGAAAATGATTGAGTTTGTTAGACGGACTTAATTTGTTAAAGTGGGCTCACTTGTTGTTGCCTACCCTTGAGTGCCAGGTGAGCTCTATAGAGCCACGGTATGTGACAACACATTGAGATGTGTATATGATACTGTGGATTGGCACTAGAGCAAGTGGAAAGAAATTGTTAGGGTTGGTGCTTGGAATGCCCATCCGGATGTTTATGTCCGATTTATGAATACGAGCAATTCTATTTTCCGTAATATTACTTATTTAATGGTAGCACCCTTATCTTTTATACACTTATTCGATCTAATTATGATTAGATATCTGATTATGATTAGATCAAAACTAAATCTGGTTTAGTGATAAGTGTATATTAGACAAAGACCCTATGATTTACAAATATAGTGCGCAGTTACAACGTAGTTTGTAATTGACATTGGGAAGCACACTATTAGATGTATATCCTTAAATAAAGTTCCTGGTCAAGATTTACTAACACAGGTCGGTTAGTAAAATCCTCTGAGACCAGTACATGTAGTATATCGTGACTTGGTCTGATGGTTTATCCCAATGAACCATGAGTCTCGGGAGACTCGTATAGACATGAAGGTGTTTATTTGGTAAACATTGAATGACTCACTGAAGATTTCCTAATAGATGGTACACCAACGTTAATAGGAATCTTAACGAGTTGGGCGAGCATAGCGATCCTTCGACTTGAGATACCACAGTGGGATATATGAGTTATCCTCCACACTATGATGGTAGTCACGTCACCGATCTATTCATGATCAGACCTCCACCTGTTCGTTGGGTGTTAACTGATACTCATGATATCCAGTGCGTATCAAGAGAGGATCCGTCAGTCCTGTGTACAGGGCATATGCATCCTACACGTGTTTGTGATCTAGTAAATCCATGGTCGTGGTATAACTTCGGAAATCAGTTCCGAGTGTTATTTAGAGATCATAAATTGAAAGTTGACTATATTATACCGAACGAATTTGATGTTTTCATCTATATCCCAGGTATAATATTGATAGCATGTGACAAAGGGATTATACGTATGCAATGAACTCGACTTGCATAGTTTAGCGAGATTATTCGTGGTCGTCATAATTCATGAATGGGTGAATTATGGACAGGAAATTGGATTTCGTGACGGATAAACCTAAACTTAGAGAGTCCCACAATATGAAGTGTACTCGTTGAGCACTTGGGCAACGCGTTATGAATAATAAAAATTATTCATAATACTTCATCGGATTAAATGAGTTAATTCGAATCGTTTAATCTGTTAAATGATAACACATGCATTAGGGGATTTTGGCCAATCGTAATTATTGTGTATTTGCATTTGATACATAATATGATTAGATACACATTAATTATTCGTCAAATGAGATTTTGACACATGCCATAAATATATGTATTTGTTATTTATTGTAAATAAAAATACATATATAATAATAATTATATTAATTGATTATTTGGATATTTAATTGTTAAATATTTAAATGATTAATTAATAAACTTTTTTCATAAATTTTATGAAATTTGTCAAATTATTATTGGTTCACATGGCATGTTTTGATTAATCTTTACATGTCCAAATATGATTTGTTAATGTAAAGTATACTTTTATTAATTGAATAATTTATTGGCCAAAATGACCATTCTACCTCTAAAGTCGGTCACTTCCATTTTAAATTAAAAATTTTGTTTTCTCTTTCTTCAACTTGATTCCATGAGTGGGTGAATTATGAACACGAAATTGGATTTCGTGATGGATAAACCTAAACTTAGAGAGTCCAACAATATGAAGTGTACGCGTTGAGCACTTGGGCAACGCGTTATGAATAATACAGATTATTCATAATACTTCATCGGATTAAATGAGTTAATTCGAATCGTTTAATCTGTTAAACGATAACACATGCATTAGGGGATTTTGGCCAATCGTAATTATTGTGTATTTGCATTTGATACATAATATGATTAGATACACATTAATTATTCGTCAGATGAGATTTTGACACATGCCATAAATATATGTATTTGTTATTTATTGTAAATAAAAATACATATATAATAATAATTATATTAATTGATTATTTGGATATTTAATTGTTAAATATTTAAATGATTAATTAATAAACTTTTTTCATAAATGTTATGAAATTTGTCCAATTATTATTGGTTCACATGGCATGTTTTGATTAATCTTTACATGTCCAAATATGATTTGTTAATGTAAAGTATACTTTTATTAATTGAATAATTTATTGGCCAAAATGACCATTCTACCTCTAAAGTCGGTCACTTCCATTTTAAATTAAAAATTTTGTTTTCTCTTTCTTCAACTTGATTCCATGTCCGAGAGTCACAAAGAAAATGGATCTCAAATTTTATTTAAAGAATCCATGAAGAAATGAAGGAAAATCAAGAAAAAAGGTTTAGGAAACAAGAGATTAAAGGTAATCTACTTTAACCCTAAGCTTGAAAATTTAGTTTCTTCTTTCTTGATGATCTAGAAAGTTTCTAGGGTTCCTTTAATTCTGAAAAATTGGGGCTTTTGGTTGTGGATGATGAATTGGAAGTGTTGAGGCATGTGTGAAGTAGTTTTAGATGGAATTAATGTAATTATTGTCCAATTTGTTCATTTGATGACATGTTGCCATTCTAGAGTGTTATGACCACTCTTGTAACACCTAGAATTATTCTTGGGTGCTTCATGTGTGGTGACTTTGATTGGTGTTGTGGATTAATTGGATTAATCTTGAAAATTGGATTTAAAGCATGAAATTTGGCAAAAACGGTTTCTGGATCAGATCTGGAAGCTTACTGATTTTGTGATGAAAATGATGTCTTATGAATGTATTGGATGTGTTTTGGGAGTTGGAACAATTGCCGGAAAGTATTTCGAAGTTGAAATAAGTGAAAACGGTGAAAAACGGCGTTACCGGGTGACTTTTGAGCCAACCGGGTTACGGCTGTCCAAACAGTGAATTTGTCACTGTTTGGGCAGCCCATGAACTTCCCCAACACTATTGGGGCTGACCTGGGCAGTCTCCATAAGTATTGGGTGGTCGGTTCGGTCAAAGATGCATTTTGCGTCATTTTGCGGAAAAACGGTTTTCGTAAAAGTTTTGCGACGTTTCCTTTATATTTATATCGATATTTGATATCGAATAAATAGGTTCTGGTGAAATATGAATAAATTATTCATATTAGATATTGAATAATTTATTCGGTAATTTGAAAAAGTTTTAAATTATGATTTCGCCCGAACCGTGCTTCCGCCGCGCCTTTCGCCTTAAACACCAACAAGGAGTTCGTAGTTCACTCAGGATTCAAATGAATTTATATATGACCATTTAGTATATCGAAATGAATTTATTTATTTAATGGGTATTATAAGAAATTCATTTCTATCTGGGTCTAGTTCTACACGACCACATCATAAGGTGCTTTCATTCTCATATCATCACATGGATGATCCTAGATCAAAGTCACCATATATTTATAGAATGGACTACAACTATAAATAAACTAAAAATAAAGTACCTGGTTTGTTTGCTCTCTATGGACTGTTTTAGATTACTAATTTTAGACTTAAATCTTCTTGTGTATGACATTCATAAACTATGTCTGAAAGCACATAAGTAATCAAGGGCAAACTAGACAATTAGAATATGCAATTTAAATCAAACAAATCGATAAATGAATAATGCATCTTTTAATTTAAACAAAAAAGTTCAGTTCTACACATTACATGAATCTCTAGGGCATATATCCCAACAATCTCACATTTCACGTAATCCAAGACCCTTTAGGTGACCTTCAAACACTTTAGTCGACAAGGTCTTTGTAAACAGATCAGCCAGGTTCTCAGTGGATGCAATCATCATGATAGACACGTCTTATCTCTTCACTATCTCTCTGATGAGATGATATTTTCTCTCTTTATGCTTTCCCATTTTGTGGCTCCTTGGTTCTTTGGAGTTCGGTATTTCGTTAGATCCTTGTTCACTTATTTAGCGTCAAGCTCACTTGTTGGACCTCCGTTTAGAGCACCTTTGTCCCAAAAAACCCGCAAACCTTTTAACCTTGGCCCAAAACCCTTGCCACCCACCTAAGCCCACTCACCAAACCAACACAACACCTAGCCCACCATGATTAGGCCCACAGGCCCATCACCCAAATTAAATAAAATATAAATTAAATATTAATTAGATAATGTATTTGAATTAAATAAAATATTTAAACCATTTACCAATTAAATAAAACATAAAATATAATCATACCTAATTTAGACAAATCAAATATATTAACTTCCTAACTAAACAAAATCACATACTAAATTAAAAAGATGTTATGCCTAATTAAATCACTCAAACCAATTCAAATATATTGACTTCCTAATCTAAACCAATCTTGTCTCCATCAAATCCATTGCTTTCCTTCTTAGACACCAAATCAAATCCCTTCCTTGTGAGACAAGGAGAATCCTTAGCCTTTCTCTATATAAACCACCCCAAACCAAAGTCATCCTCATTTCCTAACTCTCATCTCGTTAACCATCACACTGCCTCTCTCATCTCTCTCATTCGGTAGCCACAAACAAATCAAAAAACCCTAAGCATCTTCAAACAGACTCACGTAACCTAAACTGATCAACATTCACAAATAATCACAGAGCCCACCAACTTTCCACGCTTAGCCCTCTCATTAAACACACTTGGCAGCCCTAACAAACTCCCTCTCACGGCCAAACAAGCAGTAACGATCTAACACAAACTGCCTCAGCTCAGTCACAGAACCCACATCTCTCACACTGCTCTATTTGATTCATAAACAATGCCACTCACCCTCGGCAGCCACACGTGAAACCCCATTGCATAGCCTTCAAGCAAACCATGCATGCGTGAATAATAAAGCCTAACGCAGCTCAGCGTTCTCCATCATCTTCTCCCTCGGATAAACCCTAAAATCAGCCCAACTCAACGTCACAAACCCTCACTGCCCGCAGCCCCATAGACTGCCTTCAATAACAGCCCATTTACTCCATCATCCCTCATGTTACTGCTCCCCGAATTAACCCTCACTACATGCCCAGTTCAGTCCCCAAAATTGCCCAAAACTGCACCTGAAAGACAGCCTAAAACAGTCCCATAATCTCTGAAAACAGTCCCAAAACAGTGAACAAATCACCCCAAACAGTGAGCAGAAAATACAGTAAAAACAGCAACAAAACAGAGCAAAAACAGAAGCTTGAGCAGTGAAACAGCGAGCTAAGACGTTAATCCAGTGAACCGGAAGAGTTGTGGAGTGATATCCCTTCCGACGGTCGTGAAACGCGAGTCCGAAAGTCGGCAAAAAAGGTTAGACCTGAGGGTATTTTCCACATTCGTTTTCTGTTTTATTTTTATTATTCATTGAGTATTGTTCGCATGATTGTTATGTTAAAATGCATGTTGTGGCCGTTGAGTAGATAAATATGCATGGATTACGAAATATTGTATATTGTGGCCTTGGAATAAAAAGAAAGATGTGTCAACTCTCGCGGTATATCAGATGGAAACCCGGACATAAATTTCATAGCCGATTCTGAATGGACGGTAGTATGATCTGTACTCGGGATACAACTCCACGTACCGCTTGAGTAAACGGCACTTTCTTTTATTTTATGTTGCTTTGATTTATTTATTATTCGTCATTTGAATTCCGCATGTTACTTGTTTATGCATGATGCGATCGAGCGCATGGGCTTAGTAAGTCGGATTAAAGGTCCCCTATTTGAAGGGGTTAAAATCCTTTACCACGATGCTTTGCCGCGCCGATTGATGTGTGTTCGGTTGGATGTAAGATATGTTCAATCGGGCATACTAAGTTTGATATGATTGTCTTTATTTTTGTATGCATGATGCGATCGAGCGCATGTGCTTAGTAAGTCGGATTAAAGGTCGCCTATTTGGAGGGGTTAAAATCCTTTTACCACGATACTTTGCCGCGCCGGTTGATGTATGTTCGGTTGGATGTAAGATATGTTCAATCAGGCATACTAAGTTTGATATGATTGTCTTTATTTTTGTATGCATGATGCGATCGAGCGCATGGACTTAGTAAGTCAGATTAAAGGTCCCCTATTTGGAGGGGTTAAAATCCTTTACCACGATGCTTTGCCGCGCCGGTTGATACATACTCGGTTGAATGTAAGATGTGTTCAATCGGGTATACGAAATTTCATATAGTTATCTTTATCTTGTAAGCATTGTAACGAAAGGCGCATGGGCTTATTGTGTTGGATTAAAAGGTTCTCCATTTGGGGGAAGAAAAGCCTAAAAGGCTACCTTTACCACGATATTTTTCGTGTCTTTCATCTATTGATTGCATCATCTATCCCTGTCTTGGCTCGACCTATTGTCATTGGTGTACCCATATTCTCTGCCCTTTCACTTTCCTTTATTCACGCAAAATAAAACCAAGATACATGCACGCCCAGCCTCATCACACATATACCCCCTTTAGCCAATTCACGCAAGTCAGTCCCCTCTCACGCACTGCCAAGCACAGTCTCACGCACGTAGCACACTGCCCCCACCGCCTAAAGAGCCCATAAACGCGTCACAACCTGCACAAAATCCTTTAGCCCCACTCACGCCACCGTCCCCTACTCACGAGTCACCCTAAACCCACGCAAACACCCTCACTGCACTGCCCCTAAATCGCGCACACTTGAACCTTCAACTCCCACAAGCCATTCACCTCACTCACAAGACCACACCCTAAACGCCACCTATTAGCCTCAGCCCGCGCTTAAAGCCAACTATACCATTCATGCATGTATTATGAAATCCCATATAGTCATTCTTATCTTTGTACGCATCATAATGAAAAGCATGTTTATTCCATTGGTTGCATCATTTACCTTAGTCTTGGCTTAACATATTACAATTCATATATCAATGTTATGATAGCATTTATGTATTATTTCTTGTGGTATATCAGATGGAAACCCAGACATAAATTCCGTAGCCGATTCCGAATGGACGGTAGTGCGGTCTGTACTTGGGATACAATTCCACGTACCACTTGGAAAAGTGCTCACATGTGTGCTTGTGTCCATATTAGTTATCTTATTTTGCACCACGTCATAACATGCTCACTTTAATGCCTAATTGCATCCTTAAGTGTCTTTTTGCATTATGTACTTAGTTGACTCTTTTATTTGTGCATGGACATGTAATGGCTATTTGTTTATGATATGTCTATGAAATCACATGTTCGCCATTATTTGATTCGCCTTTATGTGTGCTTGTGTGGGTAGTGTGTGCTTGTGTTTCCATGAATACAATATGCCAATGAAGTTGTATGTTCGTTGCTACTTTGATGTACTTTCAAGCATGCAATCTTAGATGTGAAATATATGCAAATTTAGGTGTAAGTTTTATTTTTGTGCATGTGAATTTAGAAGCATGATACTCTTGGAAATAAGTGTTACTTAAGCTTTATTAAATTATTACACAAATCATTTCATTACAAGTGACATAAGTAAGGGACCATTTTGAACCCAACGGTTTGAGGTATTCCCTTGCGAGGGGTGAGTGCAGCTTTTAAATCTCATTTTCCCGGTTTACACCGGGTGGCGACTCCATTATTCTCCGGTTTAGTCCCCCGTGGGCTACTCCGTACTCCCGACTAGGCCGCGAGCCTAGGACATCATGCGTCGTCCAGTTCCTGTGTTCCCACAGTCTGGCGACTCCACTGGGGATAGAGAATCGGCCCCGAAATATTGTCTTGTAATGTTTGGATTTATGTTCTAATTGACCGTGTCTATAGTGGATAAAATGGGGTTTAATCAAAGGCATTTTGAGGCTAGGTAATTGTTTGGTGTCTTCCTTCATTCACTACCTTTCTAGAAGGAAAAGCTGTGAAGGCACCTAGATAGCCATCTACTCGTAGCCTATTGTGATGGACTAATTTGGAGGACTCGTTGTTTATTCCTGACACCAAGCGATAAGAGCCTAAGAGGCTTGGGTATTTAAGTGAGCCTCGCTCCACCCTCCCTTTGGGGAATCTACAATAGGAAATCCATTTGACAGTCGGTCACACACTATAGCTCACTGGCACGTACCTTAGTATATAAAAAAGGGTGCGCTCACTTGGCCGCTCGAACCCTTGATTGGGGAGACCTAGTTGTGAGCCATCCTTCGCCGGTGAGAGCCTTTGTCTACACTCTCGCGAACCCACCCATAGACCGGGGTTGTATGGTTAAAGTAACAATTATTTCCTTGAGTATGTGCTTGTGGACCATCCTCATTTGGATGCAGTTAGACTATTGTCGAAAATACGAGCTTGCTGGGCCATTTAAACTGGGGCGAGTTCGTACCTTATGACCACTAGGCCCAAAGCTTCTGAAATGTTGATGGGCCATTCTGTAGAAATCATTGTTTTATGTTTGCATTATCTTTCTTTTATGCTTGTGTTTGGGAACATCGTCGTTTGGATCCATTTGGACCATTTGTCATGGGATATGGCCTTGTTGGGCCATTTAAACTGGGACAAGAACGTATTTTATGATGATTGGGCCAAAGGCTTCTAAGTGATTAATGGGCCACTTTGTGCTTGTGTTCGGAACATTACCATTTGGATTTAGTTGGGCTCCTTGCCATGAGATGTGAACTCGTTGGGCCATTTAAACTGGGACGAGTTCACTCCTATGACAGTTAACCCAAAAGCTTCTAAAATGATAACGGGCCGATTTGTTTGAAAATTTTAGTTGATTTAGTATGTTATATATGTTACATGCATCTAATGCACCCCATGCATACATACATCATGCAAACCCTTGTGTTCAAAAAGCCATCATAGATTCCCGTTGGGTTAGGGAAGACTCACCAAAAGACCGGTAACATATATGAGTACATCCGATAATGAGGTATCCCGGATAGATCAGTTGGAAAATGGTTTCGCCAAGATTACTGAACAGTTGCAAGCCTTGACCACTGCCATGGCAAATATGGCTGTACCCCGTGCTGGGGGAAATTCTGAGAATGTGAGGCGCGAGGAGCCTCCGTATGGGTTGGGGGATGATATCCCCACTTTTGATGATGACATGGCAGAGTATGCAACAGGCAAAGTGATTGGTTCTCAGGCAGAATTTCAGAAGCTTCAGGATCAGGTTGAAACAGTTACCCGCAAAATGAGGGGTAAACATGAAGAATTGTTAGATTATGAGGCAATGACCTTCGGAGAAAAGCTACCAGCTCAGTTTAAAATGCCCGACATGGCCAAGTTTAATGGGAATGGAGACCCGAGAGTCCATCTGCAGCAATATATCTCAGTCATGAGTTCAGTGGGCCTATCACAGCGCCAAGTCCAAAAGATGTTTGGGATGTCACTCGAGGGGGCACCTATGCTTTGGTATCATAGCCTTGAGAAGAAGGTTAAAGAAGATTGGAGGGAACTAGCTGATGCTTTTCTGAAGCAGTATGTTACAGACTTAGAGATTGACTTGTCACTCCGTGATTTGGAGAACACTAAGCAGAAGCCGGAAGAAAGCTTCAAGGAGTATGTAGACCACTGGAGAAGCCAGCTTCTGAAGATGCAGACTCGGCCCTCTGAGAAGGACCAGATTAAAATGATCATCAAGGGCACCAAGCCCTCGATCTATGGCAAGTTGAGAATGATGACTTCAATGATTGCGGATTTCCGACAGTTTAGGGAAACTGTCATGGACATTGAAGAAGAAGAGGCGGAAAACCGGAAGTTTTATGGCCAGAATAGGAGGAATTTTGGAGGGCATTCTGAGACCAAGCCCGCTACTGCCGAGATTGCTACTATTAAGAATAGGCGCTTTTCTAACTTGGGTATACCCTTGTCCATAGTGCTTGAGAAGCTGACCAGACAAGGACTCTTAAAACTCTTGGAACCTAGACCATTCCCAAATCCTCCCCCACCAAGCCTCAATATGAACCGCTACTGCCACTTCCACCAACAACCTGGCCATGACACCAATAGCTGTACCCATCTCCGCCATGAGATCCAAGACTTAATTGACTCCCACAAGATCCCTGACCCTGAAAGAGAACAGCCAAACACACACATCAATCATCTACCAAATTATCACTCTGTTCCCCTACCCACCTACATGATCAACTCTGGCTTGCCCGAAACCTTCGTCCTCTAAGCTCTCAACCACCAAGCTTCGTACATGGGGATATGAGGTGAAAACGATGAAGAACCATAGGCCGATGAAGAAGGTAGCACTGCGAATGATGAAGTTGTTCCTCCTAGTTTGTTTGATCCTGCATTTTTAATATAGACATTTATTTTACCTGTTTGTTCGAACCTTTTTCTAATGATAATAAAGACGTTCATCTCCCGTACTCGCTTGTATATGCAACATTAGTATATTTGACAAAAGCATTCAACCTTGGTATTATGATACACAATGATGCTTAGAACACGGGGAATCCTCAGAAGAAGCAAACAAAATAGTCATTCAGAAATTGGGAAACGGGGATAGTGAGGCTGTCAGACTTGGAAGGGAATGAGTTCACCGAGCCGATCAATGTTGACAGATTGAAGCTGTATTTTACCTGAGATCGGGCAGTCACCAAGAGAATTGGCAGAAGACCTAACCCAACGGGATGGGAACATTCACGCATACATGCATACACGTAACCCATTTTGCACCATTTTGTGTTTGTTTTGTTTTGTGTTCACAGGTTTTGAAAAAGAAAAATAGAAAGCGGCGAAGACAAGCCAATAAGGCATAACAAAAGCACAGTATCGGAATCGGGTAATAATCCTGGGGCTGAGGCCCATATTGGTGTTAGATTCGAGTAGTAATCTGAGGGTTGAGGCCCACATCAGTATCAGTCTGGGGGTGAGGCCCACATCTGTATTAGTCTGGGGGCAAGGCCCACATCAGTATCAGTTTCAGGGATATGTCCCAGGGTTGAGGCCCACATCATCATCAGTAGTTTGGGGATGTGTCTCAGGGTCGAGGCCCACTGCGTCATCAGAACAGTTTTGCCAGGTACGGCATGTGGACTATGTGAATTATGTGGATTACCGTGGACTATCTTGAAGTGTTGTGGATTATGTGGACTACCGTGGACTATCATGAAATATTGTGGATTATCGTGGACTATCTTGAAGTGTTGTGGATTATGTGGACTACCGTGGACTATCATGAAATATTGTGGATTACCGTGGACTATCTTTAAATGTTGTTGATTATGTGGACTACCGTGGACTATCGTGAAATATTGTGGATTACCGTGGACTATCTTGAAGTTTTGTGGATTATGTGGACTACCGTGGGCTATCGTGAAATATTGTGGACTACCATGGACTATCTTGAAGTGTTATGGATTATGTGGACAACCGAGGACTATCGTGAAATGTTATGGACTACCGTGGACTATCTTGAAGTGTTGTGGATTATGTGGACTACCGTGGACTATCATGAAATGTTATGGACTACCGTGGACTATCGTAAAGTGTTGTGGACTACCGTGGACTATCTTGAAGTGTTGTGGATTATGTGGACTACCGTGGACTATCATGAAATATTGTGGACTACTGTGGACTATTGTGGAGTATTGTGGATTATGTGGACTACCGTGGACTATGTTGACTATATGGATTATGTGGACTACCGTGGACTATCGTGGACTACCGTGGATTATCGTGGACTATGTGGACTATGTGGATTTCGTGGACTACCGTGGATTATCGTGGACTATATGGACTATGTGGATTCCATGGATTATCGTGGACTAGTGTGGACTATTGTGGACTACCGCGACACCCTAAGTACGAGGTTTAGCACGCCAAGAATGGCACGTCATCAAATTCAGGTCGAGGCAGCAGGCAAGTCAGGAGGCAGCTGGCGAGCAAGGTAAGTGAAAATGCATTGCATAACTTTGATAGGATTGTTCAAAGTCACACACTGCACAAGTCCCATCAAAGTGGGGGCGACTGTAGGCACTGCATTTTTACATGTGAAACCCGATGATGAGTCTCAGTTGGAGGCACTACCTTTTTAGTTAAGGATATTGCGGGAAACGGTCGTCGGAAGGGAATCGGTATTTCGTTAGATCCTTGTTCACTTATTTAGCGTCAAGCTCACTTGTTGGACCTCCGTTTAGAGAACCTTTGGCCCAAAAAACCCGTAAACCTTTTAACCTTGGCCCAAAACCCTTGCCACCCACCTAAGCCCACTAACCAAACCAACACAACACCTAGCCCACCATGATTAGGCCCACACGCCCATCACCCAAATTAAATTAAATATTAATTAGATAATGTATTTGAATTAAATAAAATATTTAAACCATTTACCAATTAAATAAAATATAATCATGCCTAATTTAGACAAATCAAATATATTAACTTCCTAACTAAACAAAATCACATACTAAATTAAAAAGATGTTATGCCTAATTAAATCACTCAAACCAATTCAAATATATTGACTTCCTAATCTAAACCAATCTTGTCTCCATCAAATCCATTGTTTTCCTTCTTAGACACCAAATCAAATCCCTTCCTTGTGAGACAAGGAGAAGCCCTAGTCTTTCTCTATATAAACCACCCCAAACCAAAGCCATCCTCCTCTCCTATCTCTCCTCTCATTGACCATCACACTGCCTCTCTCCATCTCTCTCATTCGGCAGCCACAAACAAATCAAAAAACCCTAAGCATCTTCAAACAGACTCACGTAACCTAAACTGATCAACATTCACAAATAATCACACAGCCCACCAACTTGCCACGCTTAGCCCTCTCATCAAACACACTTGGCAGCCCTAACAAACTCCCTCTCACGGCCAAACAAGCAGTAACGATCTAACACAAACTGCCTCAGCTCAGTCACAGAACCCGCATCCCTCACACTGCTCTATTTGACGCATAAACATTGCCCCTCACCCTCGGCAGCCACACGTGAAACCCCATTGCACAGTCTTCAAGCAAACCATGCAGGCGTGAATAATAAAGCCTAACGCAGCTCAGCCTTCTCCATCATCTTCTCCCTCGCATAAACCCTAAAATCAACCCAACTCAACGTCACAAACCCTCACTGCCTGCAGCCCCATAGACTGCCTTCACTAACAGCCCCTTTACTCCATCAGCCCTCACGTTACAGCTCCCCGAATTAACCCTCACTACACGCCCAGTTCAGTCCCCAAAACTGCCCAAAACTGCACCTGAAAGACAGCCTAAAACAGTCCCCTAATCTCTGAAAACAGTCCCCAAAACAGTGAACAAATCACCCCAAACAGTGAGTAGAAAATACAGTAAAAACAGCAGCGAAACGGAGCAAAAACAGTAGCTTGAGCAGCGAAACAGTGAGCTAAGACGTTAATCCAGTGAACCGGAAGAGTTGCGGAGTGATATCCCTTCCGACGGCCGTGAAACGCGAGTCCGAAAGTCGGCAAAAAATGTTAGACCTGAGGGTATTTTCCACATTCGTTTTCTGTTTTATTTTTATTATTCATTGAGTTGTTCGCATGATTGTTATGTTAAAATGCATGTTGTGGCCCTTGAGTAGATAAATATGCATGGATTATGAAATATTGTATGTTGTGGCCTTGGAATAAAATGAAAGATGTGTCAACTCTCGCGGTATATCGGATGGAAACCCGGACATAAATTTCATAGTCGATTCCTAATGGAAGGTAGTATGATCTGTAATCGGGATACAACTCCACGTACCGCTTGAGTAAACGGCACTTTCTTTTGTTTTATGTTGCTTTGATTTATTTATTATTCGTCATTTGAATTCCGCATGTTACTTGTTTATGCATGATGCGATCGAGCGCATGGGCTTAGTAAGTCGGATTAAAGGTCCCCTATTTGGAGGGGTTAAAATCCTTTACCACGATGCTTTGTCGCGCCGGTTGATACATACTCGGTTGAATGTAAGATGTGTTCAATCGGGTATACGAAATTTCATATAGTTATTTTTATCTTTGCACGCATTGTAACGAAAGGCGCATGGGCTTATTGTGTTGGATTAAAAGGTTCTCCATTTGGGGGAAGAAAAGCCTAAAAGGCTACATTTACCACGATATTTGTCGTGTTTTTCATCTATTGATTGCATCATCTATCCCTGTCTTGGCTCGACCTATTGTCATTGGTGTACCCATATTCTCAGCCCTTGCACTTTCCTTTATTCACGCAAAATAAAACCAAGATACATGCACGCCCAGCCTCGTCACACAGATACCCCCTTAGCCAATTCACGCAAGTCAGTCCCCTCTCACGCACTGCCAAGCACAGTCTCACGCACGTAGCACACTGCCCCCACCGCCTAAAGAGCCCATAAACGCGTCACAACCTGCACAAAATCCTTTAGCCCCACTCACGCCACTGTCCCCTACTCACGAGTCACCCTAAACCCACGCAAACACCCTCAC
>SKCR01007596.1:0-24611 GCA_019454045.1 Zanthoxylum bungeanum | reverse complement strand
CGGAAACAAGACCCTCAACTCAATTCGGGAAGAAGACCCTCAACTCAATTCCGGAACAAGACCCTCAACGCAATTCGGGAACAAGTCCCTCATCCCAATTCGGGAACAATACCCTCATCCCAATTCGGGAACAAGACCCTCATCTCAATTCGGGAAGAAGACGCTCAACTCAATTTGGGAAGAAGACCCTCAACGCAATTCGGGAACAAGACCCTCATCCCAATTCGGCAACAAGACCCTCAACTCAATTCGGGAAGAATACCCTCAACTCAATTCGGGAACAAGACCCTCAACTCAATTCGGGAACAAGACCCGCATCCCAATTCGGGAACAAGACCCTCATCTCAATTCGGGAAGAAGACGCTCAACTCAATTCGGGAAGAAGACCCTCAACGCAATTCAAGAACAAGACCCCATCCCAATTCGGGAACAAGACCCTCAACTCAATTCGGGAACAAGACCCTCATCAAAATTCGGGAACAAGACCCTCAACTCAATTCGGGAACAAGACCCTCCTCTAAATTCAGGAAGAAGACCATCATCTCAATTCGAGAAGAAGACCCTCAACTTAATTCGGGAAGAAGACCCTCAACTTAATTCGGGAACAAGACCTTCAACTCAATTCGGGAACAAGACCCTCAACGCAATTCGGAACATGACCCTCATCCCAATTCGGGAACAAGACCCTCATCCCAATTCGGAAACAAGACCCTCACCTCAATTCGGGAAGAAGACCCCCAACTCAATTCGGGAACAAGACCCTCATCTCATTTCGAGAAGAAGACCCTCAACTCAATTTGGGAAGAAGACCATCAACGCAATTCGGGAACAAGAACCTCATCCCAATTCGGGAACAAGACCCTCAACTCAATTCGGGAACAAGACCCTCGCCCCAATTCCGTACAAGACCTTCATCCCAATTCGGGAACAAGAACCTCAACTCAATTCGGGAACAAGACCCTCAACTCAATTCGGGAACAAGACCCTCAACGCAATTCGGAACAAGACCCTCATCCCAATTCGGGAACAAGACCCTCATCCCAATTCGGAAACAAGACCCTCAAATCAATTCGGGAAGAAGACCCTCAACTCAATTTGGGAATAACACCCTCCACTTAATTCGGGAACAAGACCCTCAACTCAATTCGGGAACAAGACCCTCAACCAAAGTCGGAACAAGACCCTCATCCCAACTCGGGAACAAGACCCTCAACTGAATTCGGGAACAAGACCCTCCACTCAATTCGGGAACAAGAACCTCAGCTCAATTCGGGAAAAAGACCCTCATCCCAATTCGGGAACAAGACCCTCATCCCAATTCGGAAACAAGACCCTCATCTCAATTCGGGAAGAAAACCCTCAACTCAATTCGGGAACAAGACCCTCAACGCAATTCGGGAACAAAACCCTCATCCCAATTCGGGAACAAGACCCTCAACGCAATTCGGAACAAGACCCTCATCCAAATTCGGAACAAGACCCTCAACTCAATTCAGGAACAAGACCCTCAACTCAATTCGGAACAAGACCCTCATCCCAATTCGGGAACAAGACCCTCATCCCAATTCGGAAACAAGACCCTCAACTCAATTCGGGAAGAAGACCCTCAACTCAATTCGGGAACAAGACCCTCAACGCAATTCGGGAACAAGACCCTCATCCCAATTCGGGAACAAGACCCTCAACTCAATTCGGGAACAAGACCCTCAACTCAATTCGGGAACAAGACCCTCAACGCAATTCGGGAACAAGACCCTCATCCCAATTCGGGAACAAGACCCTCATCTCAATTCGGGAAGAAGACGCTCAACTCAATTCGGGAAGAAGACCCTCAACGCAATTCGGGAACAAGACCCTCATCCCAATTCGGGAACAAGACCCTCAACTCAATTCGGGAACAAGACCCTCATCCCAATTCGGGAACAAGACCCTCAACTCAATTCGGGAACAATACCCTCCTCTCAATTCGGGAAGAAGACCCTCATCTCAATTCGGGAAGAAGACCCTCAACTCAATTCGGGAACAAGACCCTCAACGCAATTCCGAACAAGACCCTCATCCCAATTCTGGAACAAGGCCCTCATCCCAATTCGGGAACAAGACCCTCATCTCAATCCGGGAACAAGACCCTCAACTCAATTCGGGAACAAGACCCTCAACGCAATTCGGAACAAGACCCTCATCCCAATTCGGGAACAAGACCCTCATCCCAATTCGGAAACAATACCCTCAACCCAATTCGGGAAGAAGTACGACTAGGGATATTTAATGATTAAACCTTTGTGGATTGATATTGTCTCATATCTTTTTAATTCGGAACTAATCATAAAGACTTTTATCATTTATATATTCAAGTAATCAAATTACAAAATGATAAAATAACTATTTCCATTTTCACACAGTTAATTTGTACAAAAACCACAATGTCTTTTACAAATAGTGACGTTATGGGTCATAATTGTCCAACAATCTCCCACTTGGCTTATAGCCAGTAACTCAAGCATCTAACACCTGAACTATGTACATGTCGCTCAAACTTTTGCTGAGGAATAGCTTTCGTCAGCAGATTTGCAATGTTGTCCTCTGATGCGACCTTATCGATCTTCATATCACCAGGATGTATGATCTCACAAATCAGATGGAAACATCGAAGAATATGCTTGGATTTTTGATGAGACCGCGATTCCTTAGCTTACGCTATAGCCCCGTTATTATCACAATACAATAGAACGGGCTCAACTGCTAACGGAACTACTCCTAATCCAATTAGGAATTTAAGGATCCAAACTGCCTCTTTTACTGCTTCAACTGCAGCAATATATTCCGCTTCTGTTGCTAAATCGGCAACAGTCTGTTGCTTGGAAGATTTCCAGCTTACTGCTCCGTTGTTCAAACAAAATATATACCCAGATTCCGACTTACAGTCAACTTTATCAGTTTGGAAACTTGCATTGGTACACCCAGTTACCTCAAGTTCTCCATCTCTATTGATTAAGAAAGCATCCTTAGTTTGTCTAAGATACTTAAGGATGTTCTTAACCGCCATTCAATGACCATAACCTGGATCGGCCTGATAGCGACTACACATGCTCAAAACATATGAGACATCGGGTCGCGTACATATCATGGCATACATGATCGATCCGACTGCTGAAGCGAACGGGATCTGACTCATGTTGTCTCTCTCATATTGAGTTTTAGGACACATGTCATTAGATAGAGTGACACTGGCAACAATCCCCTCTTTTGACTGTTCCATGTTGAATCTCTTCAACGCTTTGTCAATATATGTGCTCTGTGAGAGTCCAAGCAGCTTTCTAGATCTATCCCGGTTGATCTTTATTCCCATAATAAAGGCTGCTTCTCCCAGATCTTTCATGGAGAATTTTAATGAAAGCCAAACTTTCACCGATTGTAGCATGTGAATGTCATTGCCAATAAGTAATACATAATCAACATAAAGGACAATGAATGTCAGTGCTCTCCCACTAAACTTCTTATATACACAAGGATCATCCTCATTTTGAATGATATCATATTCTTTTATGATATCATCAAAACGTTGGTTCCAAGAACACGATGCTTGTTTCAATCCATAAATCGATTGATTTAACTTGCAAAACTTGTCTGCATGTTTTGGTATGATAAAACCACTAGGCTGTTGCATATAAACATCCTCCAAAAGGTTTCCGTTTAGGAATGGGGTTTTGACATCCATTTGCCATATCTCGTAATCGAAATATGCAATAATAGCAAGTATAATCCGAATGGATTTAATCATGGCAACATGTGAAAAAATTTCATCGTAATAGACACCATGTCGTTGACGATACACTTTCGCTACAAGCCTAGCTTTGTACTTTTGTATGTTGCCATCCATGTCAGTCTTCTTCTTGAAGACCCATTTGCAATCAATAGGCTTTATGCCTTTTAGTGCATCAACCAGTGTCCAAACTTGGTTTGTGCACATGGAATCCATTTCGGATTTCATGGCATTTTGCCATAAACCGGAGTCGATACCTTGTATCACTTCCTCATACGTAGCCAGTTCGTCTTCCTCAATAAGATTAATATCCACATGAGGTGACATCAGAAACCCATACCTCTTAGTTTGTTTTCTGACTCTCTTTGATCTACGCGGTTCTTGTGTATTCGAAGATTGTTGTAAAGTCTCATCCCTGATGAACTGTTCATGTTCTGTTAAGGAATTGGTGCCTGAAATAGTATCACTCCGATTTTCATCGAGTTCTACTTTCCTCCCACTTACCACTGCATTTAGGAATTCCTTCTCAAGGAAAACCGCATGTAGAGCAACAAATACTTTGTTCTCTTGTGGGTTGTAGAAGTAATATCCTTTGGTTTCCCAAGGATAACCTAAAAATAGACACTTATCCGATTTGGGTTCAAGTTTGGTACCATCCAAACGTTTAACGTATGCCCAGCAACCCCAAATCTTCAGGAATGAGAAACCCAGTTTCTTTCCTGTCAATATTTCATACGGAGTCTGTTGAACAGAATTTGATGGAACCTTATTTAAAATAAGTATTGCACTGTTCAATGCATATCCCCAGAAGGAAATAGGTAGCTCAGTGCGACTCATCATCGACCTTACCATGTCTAACAAAGTTCTATTTCTCCGTTTGGATACACCGTTCAATTGAGGTGTTCCGGGAGGAGTCCACTGTGAAATAATACCATAATCTTTCAAGTAATCGAGAAACTCATTGCTCAAGTATTTTCCACCACGGTCTGACCGTAAGGTTTTAGTACATTTACCGGTCTGTTTTTCTATTTCATGTCGAAACTCTTTGAATTTCTCAAAGGTTCCCGACTTGTGTCTCATAAGATACATATAACTATAACGCGATGCATCATCCATAAAGGTTACAAAGTATTCATATCCACCTCTAGCCTGGCTAGACATGGGCCCACATACGTCACTATGAACGAGGGCTAACAGTTCGGTGGCACGTGGACCTTTATAGCTAAAAGGTGTTTTAGGCATTTTGCCTAATAAACAAGATTTGCAGATGTCATATGAATTTGGATCAAATCCGTCCAAGTACCCACTCTTCGAAAGTGTGGATATGCGAGTCTCGTTAATGTGTCCCAGATGAAAATGCCACATATAAGTTTCATCTTTGTTATTTAGTTTAAGCCTTTTGTTTGTTACATTATATGTTTGAGATTGATTTATATTCAAAATATAAAGACCATTATTCACATCAGCACTGCATATCTCCATATCATTTTTATACATAAAACACCCAGTATTTCTAAAAACCAAAGCATACCCATATTGGGCTAATAAAGATACAAATATAATATTCCTAGTCAAACTAGGTACATATTAACATTCTGATAAGTTTAGTACATGCCCCGATGGTAGTTCTAAAATATAAGTTCCTACAGCCAAAACAGCGACCCTGGTCCCGTTTCCAACTCGTAGTCAATCTCCCCTAAGGCCAGTCTCCTGCAAATCTGCAGATCCTGCACACCAGTACATAAACGAGTACCACAACCAGAATCAAAAATCCAATTTTTTAAAACTAGAAGTAGACATGTTTATTTCTATAACAAACATACCTGAAGCCGGTGCCTTACCCGCTTTGATTTCCTTCATGTGCTCATTGTAATCACTGTAGTCACTCTTCCAGTGACCCTGTTTGCCACACTACAGGCATACATCTTGGGATTTGTCCTTTGCCTTCCCAGAAGACTTTGACGATTTCGCCTTGCCCTTCTTCTTTTTCTTATTCTTCTTTACACCTCCAGTAGCCTTCGGCCAAGCCTTGGGAGACTGAGATGTTGAAGCGAAGTGCGCCTCGCACTTTTTGCCCTTCAATAGCTCTTTTTATACTTCACGCAACATTGCCATCAGCTCTCCAAGAGTATGGTCTTGGTTCATCATATTGTAGTTCATGATGAACCCGTTCCAGCTGTCAGGAAGAGACTACAAGATCAAATCTATAGAAGTCTCAGCCTCAAAGGTTATGCCTAGCTGACCCAGCTGTTCAATGTCAGTAATAATCTGCGACACATGGTGCTCGACAGATGTACCCTATAACATTTGAGAGCGAAAGAGCTTTTTCTGCAATATAAACCTTTGCGATCTAAGGTTAGATCGATGAAGGTCTTTCAAATTTTCCATCATAGTATAGGGATCCAATCCATTGTTTTGGCGATGAAATTTAGGGGTCATCGCAGTGAGCATGGCGAATTGAGTAGTTGAGTTGTCATCGCTCTGAGTCTTCCAAAGCTCAAGCTCAAGCGGCTGCTCATTTCCGAGCTTAGGCCCGAGAGGTGTCTCTATCGTATAGAGCATCCTCTCAGCCCCCAGGACAATCATGAGGTTCATATCCCAATCACGAAAGTTCGCACCATTAAAGACATTTTTGCCCATGATAATGTCTCCAACCCCGATCTTTCCAGTGATCTTAATTGCAATATTCTAATTATTCAATTAACGATTTTTTGGTACAGTACAACTGTTACAAGAAAAATAATAAAATATTAGTCCAACTAATAAATATATATAATGAAGAAATAATTTGAAAGCGCGTATTTGGCAAGTATTTGAACGAAATTACAAATTCAATACTAGCCTCCCACTATTTTTCGGTGAGCCTCTAACCCTCTGTTGAGTACTCGGGAAATCTAGTTTCCTAGTGGGCTAGGATCCCGTAAAATAACACACAACCTTGACTTTGGCCAAAAAGCTGTATGATATTTAACTAGGTAGATCTCTAAGATCAATTGGATCTCATCCAATTCCTAGATTCGGTAGGTGGACCTCCAAGTCCGAAACAAAAATACAATATATATGCCAATATATCCAATATATTTTCCTAACATTTTCCTCTGAATCAACTAAGCCTTGGCTTTGGCTCAACAAGCTTAATGATTCCAGTTAAGCGAGACCCATTGACCCTGGAAAAATTCGTAATCCATGTCGATGAACAAGAAGTGACCTTTACTTTGGCCAACAAATCATAACTTGCCCAAGACATGCGATATGGAACAAAGCTTTCATGGTTCAAACACATCCACGATGGACATTGATCTTGACTTTGGCCAACAAACCAATGCCAATCTTGGATCTTGAGAAAGAATCATTCAATGGAAGGAAAATGTTTAATATTTGATTGAGGGTTTTTCGCGAAATTGGCAACCAATTAATTATATTTGATTACGTCTCATCATACACCATTAAGCATACATTCTAAAAGCATAATAAGGTGCGATAAATAAAATAATAATGATATGCGGATGGATATATCACAAATTATTCCTAGAACAAATCTCTCATTTTCCTCTCCCCGGCTAGCACCATTCTAACTTCTACCCAATTACATAATACAATAAAGAAACCTCATCAAATTGAGGGGAATTTGTGAGAAGAGAATTACAAAGAATCGAGAGATAAAAGCTGGACACGCAGGTCTAATTTAATAAATTCTAAATTTATTACAATAATTTCAAAAATTTCCCTCACCCATCTAATATCCATCTGATATACATTATTCATACAATACATCCATGTATTTACACAAAGCATGTTATTCAATCAATCTAATCCAATTAATTAATCTTTGAATTAAGTGATCATAAAATGTTCAAACAACAATTTGATTTGCGCGAGTCCAACTCGTTTGAGAATTAGTACTCAAAGTACATATTCTCGAATTATATCGAACTATAATTTTAAATCCGATTTAATTTGTTTTCAATAATAATTCTTTATGTAATTCCAAATTAAATAATTACACTTTTAATGTGCCTTTGCGACTTAGATTCTAAATCTAATCTTAATGGGTCTCAAAGGCCCCATTAACATCAATGTCAATTTAATTAAAGTCCAATGGGCTTTCAATTAATTTCTTAAGGCATGGACTTTGGCAACCAAAGCCCAATTAGGAATCACCATTTGCCATAAAATTAATTTTGGCCCATTAGGCCCAATTAATTATTTAAAGGCCCACTTATTACATTTGGACTTCAATCAATGGTTTTAGGCCCAGTTTGGATCCAATCAATTTGTCCTAAATCAAAGTGTGGGCTTCACTCACAAAGATTAATCCTCTAAACTATTTAGAGATTTAAGATGTCACAATGGTGTTTGGCTTTAGGAATTTCCCAACAATTGTGAATGCTAGAACTTTCTCTATTTTCTCTCAAATCTTTTCTCACAACAATTGTGTGAATGAATGCAAAGTGTTAACCTTAGGAAGTGAGAGAAATGGTAGAGATTAAATTCTCTTAAACAAGCCAACTAACCTTGTCATTAAGCATCTAATGCTTTCTTGCAATGGCCAACACAAAAAATGTGAATGCCATACAAAAGCATAAGAAATGTTAATCTAAAGACAATGGCTTTGTCATTAAGCATTCAATGCTTTGTTTCAATGGCAAACACATAAATGTAGCGGCCATACCAAAGCATAAAATGCATTAGCTAATGACAAAACTATTAGGTGTATCTAAGCCACCTAATAGACATAATTGCTTGGATGACATGGTAAGCCATATGACTTTGTCTCCAATGGTAAATAAAAATCAATATATTAATAATGATTTATTTACCTTCAATCATGTTGTAGTAATTATCTCATAATTATTACTAACTTGATTATCTCATAATCAAGACTTGATTATCTCATAATCAAAGAATTCTAGAAAACATTAAGTTAAACTAATTTAACATAGTTTTCATTTGTGACAATAAATATTATTAATCTTATTAATAATATATAAATAAATATAATGTGAGCATATAATTAGACAATCTAATTATATTAGGTTTGCTACAGTTAATCGATCTAGCACGGGGACCAAATGGACCTATAGTTCCGATCTCCAATAATTCTGAAATATTAATTAAACTCTTTAATCAAATATTATGAATTATTAACTCTGCATTATTCCACTAAAAAATCGAAGTTGAACTCTCGTTACTTTAGATGGATTAAGTAAACCGAACATTTTCGGTGTCCATCGATATAGTCATTACATATAGATATAGCCCTTCACGAATATCTCATAAATAGAGCCGGGTCATAAGTCCGTTAAACCCCTCTAAATATTTTGTCTATTAAGCACCATTGATTATATAATGAACAATTAATTCATAACAATTATGAATATAAAATACTTTCTATTCATAACAGAAAAGTTGAGCGCTCAATTTTTTCAAGTCCCAAAATACGTAGTTATTGGCTGGGAATGCAAACCAACCTCACCATAGTAAATCAAAGGACATAACCTGTCATGCAGGAGTTCGTAGTACACTCAGGATTAAGATCGAATCCATATATGACCATCTATTAGATAAAATGAATTTTTCGGTTAACGGATATTAAAAGAAATTCGTATTTATCTGAGTCCAGTCCTATATGATCTTATCATACAAGGTGCCTCAATTCCCATGTCACTACATGAACAATCACATATCAAGATCGTCATACAAGTATAGAAAGGACCACAGCTATAGATAAACCACAAACAAAGTACCCTCATTGTTCACTCTCTATGGACTATTTAGATTACTAACTTTAGACTTAAATCCTCTTGTGCATCAAACATACACTAAGTCTAAAGGTACAAAAGTAATCAAGGTAAACAAGACAATTGGACAATATACGATATAAATCAAACAACTTTGATAAATGAATAATGCATTTATTATTATTACAAAAATCAATTTCGTTTACAATACATGAAGCTCTAGGACATAAATCCCAACAATCTCCCACTTGGACTAGAGGAAATGAGACATGTCATGTAATCCTAAACCATTTAGGTGACCTTCAAATACTTTAGCAGATAAGGTCTTTGTAAACGGATCAGCCAGGTTGTTTGCGGATGGAATCTGCGTGACAGCGACATCTCATCTCTGCACTAATTCCCTGATGAGGTGATATTTCCTCTCAATATGCTTACCCCTCTTGTGGCTTCTCGGTTCTTTGGAGTTCGCCACTGCACCACTATTATCGCAATAAAGTGTGAGTGGTTTATCCATATCTGGAACAATATCCAGATCTTCCATTAACTTATGGAGCCAGACTGCTTCCTTAGCTGTTTCACAAGCTGCTACATATTCACCCTCCATGGTGGAGTCAGCAATACAAGATTGCTTAATGCTCCTCCATACTATAGCCCCACCACATAGGGTGAACACTGATCCAGATGTTGATTTCCTAGAATCGACATCCGTCTGAAAATCAGAGTTAGTATATCCTCTCATAATCATATCCTGACTTGTATATACAAGCATATAATTTCTCTTTCTCCGAAGATACTTGAGAATATGTTTCATCGCTACCCAATGATCTAATCCTGGGTTGGATTGAAACCTACTGACTACTGCCACTGCAAAACAGATGTTCGGTCTCGTGCATAACATAGGATACATAAGACTTCCAACTGCTGAAGCATATGGTATATGTCTCATCTCCTCACTGTTTGAGGTGTCTTAGGAGATTGTTCCTTAGATAAATGAATTACATGCCTGAAAGGTAAATTACCTTTCTTGGAATTCTGCATACCAAATCGCACAAGAACCTTGTCGATATAGGTTGCTTGAGACATTGCTAACAGTCGTTTGTTGCATTCCCGAATGATCTGGATCCCAAGTACATAACTTACCCTCCAAAATCTTTCAATTGGAATTGGTTAGCTAGCCATATTTTCACGTCCGATAATATCTTTACATCATTCCCAATGAGTAAAATATCATCAACGTATAACACAAGGAAAACCACCTTCCCATCAATGATGCGCTTGTAGACACAAGGCTCATCGATGTTCTGCTCAATGTTATAAGACTTGATCGTAGTATCAAACCTTATGTTCCAAGATCTAGATGTTTGCTTAAGTCCATAAATGGACCTTTGCAACTTGCAAACTTTTTGCTCTTGACCTTGGGTAATGAACCCTTCTGGTTGTACCATATAGATACTCTCATCAAGATTACCATTCAAGAATGCAGTCTTGACATCCATTTGCCAAATCCATAGTCATAATATGCGGCAATGGAAAGAAGAATCCTGATGGATTTAAGCATGGCTACTGGCGAGAAAGTTTCTTCATAGTCAACTTCTTCTTTATCAGTATCATCCATTGCACTACGATAGGTCAATGGATTATCTATACCATCACAAGATGCAACAACTTGCACCTCACCATTTCCTAGATAGCATTCAGGTTGTCTTACAACCCTCCCACTACGTCTAGGTGGTATGGTATCCTGATAAACTGTTAGACATTATGTCCCATAGCGTCACTGTTTGTAAATGATATTGTATTATTGTACAAAATTAACTATGTGATTATGAAATTGCCTTTTGCCGTTTTGTAATATTATTTACTTTGACTAATAAATGGCGAAAGTCCATATGATTAATACTGGATTGAGATGATATGAGACAGTATCAATCTATAAAAGTTTAATCATTAAATATCCCTAGTCGGAGTATTATCGAGATTGGACATCGATAATGCGGAATAGACTAGTATTGCGCTTGTGCACGTTGTGAGGGCACAACAGCATAGTTCTCATATATTTAAGTATTGGATACTTATGCAAGTGCAATAGGAGGTTGTGTTTTACCGATGGTACGGAAAACAGCTTCACTCTGGATAGACCCCGCGGAATCCCATTGGTAGTATGTCTGCGTGTCTATGGGAGGCCGCATCAGGGTAGGTGTATATGGTCTTAACCTGAGACTTACATCGCTAGTACTTGCGACAATCGGTAAACTTTGGTTTTGGTGGTTGGGGACCCTAACCGGTTCTGTGTACACCTCTTCTGGGTTTATCGAGAATCGTAGTGTACTGGATGTGATGTCAAGATGGAAGTATCGCTTCAGACATATGGAGGTGATGATCACGCAGGACACAGAACTAGTACTCTATAAAAGGTTGCAACCGTCGGGACAATATGACTAGGTCAGGATTGTCTGATTTAAAGAGACTAGCTGTTTGATGTCCGATATATGTTTCGTACGGGGCAGACACATCTCCAGCCCCAGGCCTAGCATGTGATCATCCGATACTGGATCGATGTACGCAATACTACGGTATACTACGCTTGATATAGATCTTATATTCCTATAAGAATATTTCTGGAGAATTGGGTAGACATGGCGCTTTGCTAGAAGCCAACCTTGTCTTGTGAATCGGTGAGAACGTAGTACGAGGTACGTGCGTGTTCGGATTATCCGACGACCGTATTTACTGCCAACATATCCGGAGATCTCTTGGGTCGCTTCCTGAAGATTCACCTATGATATTTGATTCGGACTTAATTAATCTTGGATTAATTGCGGAGAAACTTTATCTCGGATAAAGTACCTTGTTTAGAGAGAGAGAACGATTAATTTGGAATTAATCGATAAAATTATTATATTCGATATAATAATCGAAATTCGATTTCGACGCGAAATTAAAATTAGATTTTAATTCGGGCATACGAGTTAATTTAGAATTAATTCGTTAGCGACGTAAATAATAATTTCGCTAGGCGCGATTATTTATTTAAATTCGATTTAAATAACGTCGCGACGTAAGTTCGGTATTTCGGAAATATCGAACCCGAACGCGTGAGTGCACGTGGGCCCACTTTCATTTGGAAACGTGTGGGGCCCACATGACACATGTCATTATATGCATTATTTTATTGATGATGCATTGCATGGTGATAGTGTATATTACACTCAAATGTTATGCATGGAATTTGAGTGTTTGACACTCTAAGCCTTTGCATGGCTTGTGTCATAGATTTATTATTATTTAATAAATATTATGGCATAAATATAAATTGATTTTTGGTATCAAAATCAATTAAGAAAATCTCTCTTCTCTCACTTACTCTTGACCGAAAACTGCATGCAGTTTTGGTCTTCATCTTCTTCAAATTTGGTTGCCAAAAGCTTGAAGAAAATGTTGATGTTTGGAACATGCAAGGCTAGCACCTTCAAGGGATCAAAAGAGGTGATAGGGAAACCATCATAGAGCAAGGAATACACAAAGTTTGGAGCTTTCCTCTTCTTGTCTTCCTTGGCCGAACCTAATCTACCTTGGAGCTTCCATCTTGGCTTGATCTTTCTTCATCACAAGAGATTGGTAAGTATGATTCCGCCATACTTCATCTTTTATATATATTCTTTGTTGTATTTCATGTATGCTTAATCTTTCCTTGGGACATATTATAGAAACCAACAATGGTATCAGAGCGCCATGGTTAAGCATGAAATACTTTAGGTTAAAATTTGATAAAATTGGTTGAAGCATGTTCTTGTGAAATTTGATGAATAAGTATGCTTGCATGTATTAGAATGAAGTTATATGGAATCAATTTTATGAAAAATGCATTGGATGATTTTTCCCCAAAATTTTGACCTTGGCCGAATGGTGTGACAAAATTGATTAAAGCATGTTCTTGTGAAATTTGATGAATAAGTATGCTTGCATGTATATAACATGATGTTATATGGAATCAATTTTATGAAAAATGCATTGGATGATTTTTCCCCAAAATTTTGACCTTGGCCGAATGGTGTGACAAAATTGATTAAGCATGTTCTTGTGAATTTGATTAATAAGTATGCTTGCATGTATATAACATGATGTTATATGGAATCAATTTTATGAAAAATGCATTGGATGATTTTTCCCCAAATTCATGCCTTGGCCGAATGTGTTGCTACTTGGAGTGGATTGAAATTTTTGTGTTTAAGATCATTGGATGACTTAGAACGTGTACGGGACGTAGATTAATAATTCAATCAGATTGAAAAACAAATCGACACCAAAAAACTCACCTTGGCCGAATACATAGGACATGTAAAGGAGTTGATTTTTGTTAAAATTAATGTTGGACATTTATTTTGAAAAATTGATGATTATAAATTAAATGGGTATTTTTGAAATATTTTGGTTTAATATATTAATCTTGGTATTACACATAATTAATTGGACTTTAATGTTTGGAATATTAAAATTTAATTAATGGGCTTTAATAATTTAATTGGGCCTTATGGGCTTAAAATTGGTTTTATGGCACTTAAGGGTGATTCCTTATTTGGGCTTGGTAATTGGGTTTGACCCACATTGACCAAAGCCCAAGCCTTAATAAATCAATTCTAAGCCCATTTGACTTGAATTAAATTCAACATTGGATGTTAGTTGGGCTTTGAGACCCAATAGGATTAGATTTAGAATCTAAGTCTTTTAAAGCATATTAAAAGTGTAAACATTTAATTTGGAATTAAATAATTGAATTAGTATTGAATACGAATTAAATTAGATTTAATAAGTAGTTCGATATAATTCGCGAATTCGTACCTTATGTACTTATTCTCAATCGAGTTGGACTCGCACAAAATCAAACCGTTGTTTGAACATTGGATGATCACTTTAACAAAGACTAATTAATTGGATTAGATTGGTTGTAAAAACATGTTGTTTGAATATATATGTATGTGATGAATGAATAGTGTATATCGGATGGATATTAGAAGGGAAAGGGTAATTTTAGAAGTTATTGTAAATTTGGAATTTATAAATTGGACCTGCGTGTCCAGCCTTATCTCTTTATCTCTTTGTATTCTCTTCTCACCTAATCCCCTCAATGTAAATTAGTTTCTCTTATTGTATTATGTGATTGGGTAGTAGTAGAATAGTGCTAGCGGGGAGAGGAAAGGGAGTGATTTGTTCTAGGAACAAGTTGTTTATATATCCATCCGCATATCACTATTACTTTACTTTACGGCTTTATGATTTTTTAGAAGCATGCTTAAGGGTGTATGATGATGAGACCTAACAAAGATAAATAATTGGTTGCCAATTACGCGAAAAAATCCTCAAATAATATTAAGCAATTTTCCTTCCGTTGAATGATTCTTTCTCAAGATCCGAAATTGGCATTGGTTTGTTGGCCAAAGTCAAGACCTTTGTCATTGAGGATGTGTTTGAATCATGAGAGTTTTGTTCCACATCGGTGTCCTGTCCAAGTTGTGATTTGTTGGCCAAAGTCAAGATCACTTCTTGTCCATCGACATTGATTACGAAATTTTCCTTGTCAATGGGTCCCGCTTAACTGGAATCATTAGGTTTGTTGTGCAAGCCAAGGCTTAGTTGATTCAGAGGAAATGGTTAGGAAAATGTATTGGATACATTGACATGTATTAGATATATATGTTCGGACTTGGATGTCCACCTACCGGATCTAGGAATTGGATGGGATCCATTGATCTTCGAGATCTACCTAGTTAAATATCATACAACTTTTGGCCAAAGTCAAGGTTGTGTGTTATTTAACGGGATCCTAGCCCACTAGGAAATTAGATTTCCCGAGTTGTCTACAGAGGGTTAGAAACTTGAAGAAAATAGTGGGAGGCTATATTGAATTTACAATTTCGTTCAGATACTTAGCCTTACGCGTCTTCAAAATCATTTTCGTCAATATTTTAATAATTAGTTGGACTAATATATTGTTATTTTTTTTAACAGTTTGACTGTACCCATAACATCGTTGACTTTATAGTTGGACTATAGTTGTCAAGATGACTGGCAAAGGTAATATCCGCGACATAATCATGGGTGATAATGTCTTCAAAGGGACAAACTTTGCCGACTGGGAAATGAACCTCAAGATAGTGCTTGGGGCTGAGAGGATACTGTATACTATTCAGAGACCTCTCCCGCCTAAACCCACTGAGCCACTGGAGCTAGAGTTATGGAAGACTCATAGTGATGATTGTGACCAAGCTCAGTCAGTTATGCTAGCTGCAATGACCCAGCATTTCAGACGCCAGAATAGGGACTTGGATCCCTATAACATGATGGCAAGATTGCGTGATCTTCACCACACCAATAAGCGGATGAAGAGGTACGAGCTAGTAAGGAAACTCTTCCGCTCCGGATGACAGATGGCGCATCAGTTGAAGCCCATGGGACTCAAATGATCGCCGATTTGATGAGTTGGCCAATATGGGAATAGTCTTGGAGGCTGAGCTGACTATAGATATGATCTTGCAGTCACTTCCTGATACTTGGAAACAAATCATAGTCAACTATAAGTTGATGGATACAGATGACACTCTTGGAGAGCTGTTATCTATCTTGAGGAGTCCGAAAGGGAACTCCTAAAGGGGAGCAAGCGCGAGGCGCATTTTGCATCGACCTCTCATGCGCCAAAGGGTGGCCCCAAGGCATTGGAGGTGCAAGGAAGAAGAAGTTCAAGAAAAAGGGCAAAGGCAAGTTGACAGTGGCTTCTAGGAAGCCAAAGGACAAATCTCACGACATCTGCCTCAACTGCGGCAAGAGGGGTCACTGGAAACGTGACTGCCGAATGGGCAAAGGGCAAGGAGGATATCAAGGATGGCAAGGCTATCGCTTCTGGTATGTTGTTATTGAGATAAATATGAATACTTCTAGTTTTAAAAATTGGATTTTTGATTCTGGTTGTGGTGCTCATATTTGTACTGATGTGCAGGATCTGCAGGATAGCAGGGTGCTGGCATCCGGGGAGATGGATCTACGGGTTGGAAACGGAACACCAGTTGCTGTTTTGGCCGTAGGGACTTTTGTTTTAGAACTGCCCTCAGGGCATGAACTTAAACTTTTGAACTGTTATTTTGTACTTAGTTTAACTAGGAATATTATATCTGTATCCTTGTTAACCCAGCAGGGTTACACTTTTGTATTCAGGAACACTGGGTGTTATTTATATAAAAATGATGCAGAAATTTGCACAGCTGTTGCAAATAACGGTCTTTATATTTTGAATATAAATAAATCTCCTAAAATGACAAAAAAAGGCTCAAAAGAAGTAATCTAAAAAGATGAAGCTTATATGTGGCATTGTCGTCTGGGACACATCAACAAGAATCGCATATCCACACTTTCGAAGAGTGGGTACTTGGACGAATTTGATCCCAATTCATATGACGTCTGCGAATCTTGTCTTTTAGGCAAAATGCCTAAATCACCTTTTAGCGGTAAAGGTGAATGTGCCACAGAACTGTTGGCTCTTGTTCATACTGACGTATGCGGGCCCATGTCTAGCCAGGCTAGAGGTGGATTTCACTACTTCGTAACCTTTACAGATGATGCATCTCGTTACAGTTATGTGTATCTTATGAGACACAAGTCGGAAACTTTTGAGAAATTCAAAGAGTTTCGACACGAAGTGGAAAAACAAACAGGGAAGAGTATTAAGACATTACGGTCAGACCGAGGTGGCGAATACTTAAGTTATGAGTTTCAAGATTACTTGAAAGAATATGGTATTCTTTCACAGTGGACTCCTCCTGGAACACCGCAATTAAACGGTGTGTCCGAACGGAGAAACCGCACCTTGTTGGACATGGTAAGGTCAATGATGAGTCGCACTGAGCTACCAATATCCTTCTGGGGATACGCATTAAACAGTGCTATACTTATTTTGAATAAGGTACCGTCGAAGTCTGTTGAACAGACTCCATATGAGATATGGACAGGAAGGAAACCAGGTTTCTCTTTCCTGAAGATTTGGGGATGCTGGGCATATGTTAAACGTTTGGAAGGTACCAAACTTGAACCCAAATCTGATAAATGCCTTTTCGTAGGATATCCTAGGGAAACCAAAGGATATTACTTCTATTACCCACAAGAGAACAAAATATTTGTTGCTCTACATGCGGTTTTCCTTGAGAAGGAATTCCTAAATGCAGTGGTAAGTGGGAGGAAAGTAGAACTCGATGAAGATCGTAGTGATACTGTTCCTGGCAATGAATCAACGACGGAACATGAACAGACCATCCGGGATGAGTCTGTACCACAAACTTCACATACACAAGGACCGCGTAGGTCGGAGAGAGTGAGAACAGTACCTGAGAGGTATGGGTTCCTGATCTCACCTCATGTAGATATTAATCTTATTGAGGATAATGAGCCGGCTACGTATGAGGAAGCGATACAAAATATCGATTCCGCTTTATGGCAAGAAGCCATGAAGTCCGAGATGGATTCCATGTACGCCAACCAAGTTTGGACACTGGTTGATGCACCAGAAGGTTGAAGCCTATTGGATGCAAATGGATCTTCAAGAAGAAGACCGACATGGATGGCAACGTACAAACGTACAAAGCTAGGCTTGTAGCGAAGGGGTATCGTCAACAATATGGTATTGATTATGACGAAACCTTCTCACCCGTGCCATGATTAAATCCATTCGGATAATGCTTGCAATAGCTGCATATTTCGATTACGAGATATGGCAGATGGACGTTAAAACCGCTTTCCTTGACGGAAACCTTTTGGAGGATGTTTATATGCAACAGCCTGACGGTTTTATCGTACCTAGACTTGCAAACAAGGTTTGTAAGTTAAATCGATCCATTTATGGATTGAAGCAAGCATCACGGTCATGGAATCAGCGTTTTGATGAGATCATAAAGGAATATGATTTCGTGCAAAACGCGGATGACCCTTGTGTATACAAGAAGGTAGTGGGAGAGCACTTACTTTTATTGTCCTTTATGTCGACGACGTATTGCTTATAGGCAATGACATTCCCATGCTGACGTCGGTGAAAGCTTGGCTTTCATTAAATTCTCCATGAAAGATCTGGGAGAAGCAGCCTTTATTCTTGGAATAAAAATCTACCGGGATAGATCTAGAAAGCTGCTTGGACTCTCCCAGAGTACATACATTGATAAAGTGTTGAAGCGATTCAACATGGAACAATCCAAGAGGGGATTGGTTCCAATGGTACGAGGTACCTCTCTGTCTAAAGACATGTGTCCTAAGACTCAGGAAGAGAGGGACAACATGAGTCGGATACCGTTCGCCTCGGCAGTCGGATCGATCATGTATGCTATGATATGTACACGACCTGATGTCTCATATGCTTTGAGCATGTGCAGCCGCTATCAGGCCGATCCAGGTGAAGGTCACTGGATAGCAGTTAAGAACATCCTTAAGTATCTTAAACGAACTAAGGATGCTTTCTTAATTTATGGAGGTGGAGAACTTGCGGTATCTGGGTATACCGATGCAAGTTTCCAAACCGACAAAGATGACTACAAGTCACAATCTGGGTACATTTTTTGTTTGAATAACGGAGCAGTGAGCTGGAAATCTTCCAAGCAAGATACTGTTGCCGATTCAACAACAGAAGCGGAGTACATCGCTGCATCTGAAGCAGCAAAGGAGGCAGTTTGGATCCGAAAGTTCCTAATCGGATTAGGGGTAGTTCCGTTAGCAGCTGAGCCCGTTCCATTGTATTGTGACAATAACGGGGCTATAGCACAGGCTAAGGAACCAAGGTCTCATCAAAGGTCCAAGCATGTTCTTCGACGTTACCATCTGATTCGGGAGATTATACATCGTGGCGATGTAAAGGTCGAGAAGGTCACATCAGATGACAACATTGCAGATCCGCTGACGAAGGCTGTTCTTCAGCAAGTTTTTGAACGACACATACATAGTTCGGGTATTAGATGCTTGAGTGACTGGCTATAGGCCAAGTGGGAGATTGTTAGACATTATGTCCCATAGCGTCACTGTTTGTAAATGATATTGTATTATTGTACAAAATTAACTATGTGATTATGAAATTGCCTTTTGCCGTTTGTAATATTATTTACTTTGACTAATAAATGGCGAAAGTCCATATGATTTAATACTGGATTGAGATGATATGAGACAGTATCAATCTATAAAATTTTAATCATTAAATATCCCTAGTCGGGTATTATCGAGATTGGACATCGATAATGCGGAATAGACTAGTATTGCGCTTGTGCACGTTGTGAGGGCACAACAGCATAGTTCTCATATATTTAAGTATTGGATACTTATGCAAGTGCAATAGGAGTTGTGTTTTTACCGATGGTACGGAAAACAGCTTCGCTCTGGATAGACCCCGCGGAATCCCATTGGTAGTATGTCTGCGTGTCTATGGGAGGCCGCATCAGGGTAGGTGTATATGGTCTTAACCTGAGACTTACATCGCTAGTACTTGCGACAATCGGTAAACTTTGGTTTTGGTGGTTGGGGACCTAACCGGTTCTGTGTACACCTCTTCTGGGTTTATCGAGAATCGTAGTGTACTGGATGTGATGTCAAGATGGAAGTATCGCTTCAGACATATGGAGGTGATGATCACGCAGGACACAGAACTAGTACTCTATAAAAGGTTGCAACCGTCGGGACAATATGACTAGGTCAGGATTGTCTGATTTAAAGAGACTAGCTGTTTGATGTCCGATATATGTTTCGTACGGGGCAGACACATCTCCAGCCCCAGGCCTAGCATGTGATCATCCGATACTGGATCGATGTACGCAATACTACGGTATACTACGCTTGATATAGATCTTATATTCCTATAAGAATATTTCTGGAGAATTGGGTAGACATGGCGCTTTGCTAGAAGCCAACCTTGTCTTGTGAATCGGTGAGAACGTAGTACGAGGTACGTGCGTGTTCGGATTATCCGACGACCGTATTTACTGCCAACATATCCGGAGATCTCTTGGGTCGCTTCCTGAAGATTCACCTATGATATTTGATTCGGACTTAATTAATCTTGGATTAATTGCGGAGAAACTTTATCTCGGATAAAGTACCTTGTTTAGAGAGAGAGAACGATTAATTTGGAATTAATCGATAAAATTATTATATTCGATATAATAATCGAAATTCGATTTCGACGCGAAATTAAATTAGATTTTAATTCGGGCATACGAGTTAATTTAGAATTAATTCGTTAGCGACGTAAATAATAATTTCGCTAGGCGCGATTATTTATTTAAATTCGATTTAAATAACGTCGCGACGTAAGTTCGGTATTTCGGAAATATCGAACCCGAACGCGTGAGTGCACGTGGGCCCACTTTCATTTGGAAACGTGTGGGGCCCACATGACACATGTCATTATATGCATTTTTTATTGATGATGCATTGCATGGTGATAGTGTATATTACACTCAAATGTTATGCATGGAATTTGAGTGTTTGACACTCTAAGCCTTTGCATGGCTTGTGTCATAGATTTATTATTATTTAATAAATATTATGGCATAAATATAAATTGATTTTTGGTATCAAAATCAATTAAGAAAATCTCTCTTCTCTCAACTACTCTTGACCGAAAACTGCATGCAGTTTTGGTCTTCATCTTCTTCAAATTTGGTTGCCAAAAGCTTGAAGAAAAGGTTGATGTTTGGAACATGCAAGGCTAGCACCTTCAAGGGATCAAAAGAGGTGATAGGGAAACCATCATAGAGCAAGGAATACACAAAGTTTGGAGCTTTTCCTCTTCTTGTCTTCCTTGGCCGAATAATCTACCTTGGAGCTTCCATCTTGGCTTGATCTTCTTCATCACCAAGGATTGGTAAGTATGATTCCGCCATACTTCATCTTTTATATATATTCTTTGTTGTATTTTCATGTATGCTTAATCTTTCCTTGGGACATATTATAGAAACCAACATAAACATGCACATGACTTTCAGATGTAGAAGGTGTTATGTCTTTGTCAACATTTGACAATGGTATACTGGTGGTACAAGCAAGAAACTCCTCAAGTAACACTTTACTTCGAGGTTTGAACTCTCTCATATAGTCCTCCTCGAGAAATGTAGCATTTGTCGACACAAATACTTTATTATCTTTTACACTATAAATGAATCCACCCATAGTTTCCTTAGGATAGCCTACATATAGGCACACTGTGAACGTGGTTCCAACTTAGTTGTCTTATTCTTTAGCACATGTGCCGGACACCCCCATATGCGAAAATGTCACAAACTAGCTTTACGACCATTCCACAACTCTAAGGGAGTCTAAGAAACAGACTTAGAATGAACTACATTCAGGATATACATTGCAATTTTCAATGCATACCCCCAGAATGAACTAGGTAGAGTGCTATACCTAAACATTGGCCTTATCATGTCTAGTAGGGTTCGATTTCTCCATTCTGCAACAACATTTTGTTGTGGTGTTCCAGGTGCTGTGAGTTGTGAAACAATTCCATGGTCAACTAAGAATTCCTCGAAATCTCTATCAAGGTATTCTCCTCCACGATCTGATTGTAGAATTTTGATGCTTTTACCTAACTGGTTCTCAACCTCAGCACGATACCATTTGAACTTTTCAAATGTATCTGACTTGTGCTGCATTAGGTAAACATTCCCATATCTGGAATAATCGTCAATGAAAGTGACGAAGTATTCAAAACCACCTCGGGCTTTTACATTCATCGGTTCGCAAACATCCGAATGTATTAGCTCAAGAGTTTCTTTGGCTCTTATCCCTTTTCCAGTAAATGGTCTCTTGGTCATTTTACCTTCTAGACATGATTCACAGACAGGTAAAGTACCAAGTTTTAACTGATTAAAAACTTCGTTCTTAATTAGTCTATCTATTCGGTCAAGGTTAATGTGACCAAGTCTAAGGTGCCATAAATAGGTATCATCATGAGAAATCTTTTGCTGTTTAGTTTTAGATCTTTCAATCTTAAACATTTCAGTATTAAGCAGAGATTCATGCATTAATGGTCTTAATACATATAGATTATTTTCGGAGTTTCCCGTTCATAAATTTAATCCATTTCTACTAATAATAACTGACTTATTATTAAACGAAACAAAAAAACCACATTCCATAAGTTTTGTTACAGAAATCAAATTCCTTCGAAAACCAAGAATATTTAGCACACCGTTCAAACATAAATAACTTTTATTAAAATTCAATTTGAAACTCCCACTGCTCTTGCTGAAACAACATCCCCTGTCCCAACTCTCATGGTAAAGCTACCTTCAGTAAGGTCCCTACATGAGTCAAGTAGCTGCAAAGAACAACAAACATGGTTAGTCGCACCAAAATCAACAATCCATATGGATTTATCATACTCCACCAAAAGAGACTTAATGACAAGTAAATCATATTTACCTGTATTCTTCTTCTCTTTAAGCTCTGCAAGGTATTTTGGACAATTCCTTTTCCAATGCCCTTGTTGTTCACAATGGAAACATTTTCCTTTGGTATTGGTTCATTTGGAGCTTTTATTGTTCTTCTTTTTCATTGGTTTTTCCTTGGCCTTCCAATTGCCTTTCTTCTTCTTCTTTGCAGATTTAGAAGATTCGGCAACATTTGCCTCAGCATTGGGCCTACGAGGACCGTTCATAACGGACTCGTAATTGGTGAGTTCATTCAGCAGTTCAGTCAATGTGAAAGTCAACTTATTCATAGAACAGTTGCTCTTAAACTACATGAAACTCTTCGGAAGGGTTTCCATGATCATTGTCACCTGGCTTTGCACATTAATACGTGCACCATTGGTTTCAGCCATATTAAGATGAGCCATCATCCTTAACACATGGTCTCGGACTGATGTGCCTTCCTTAATTCTAGCAGTCAATACAGAGGCAATTGCCTCATGTTGTTGCCGGTCTGAAGGTTTCCCAAACATGTTATGTAATGACTGCATAATCATTGATGATGTCGCCATAGGCTCATACTGTGCAGCAAGAACCTCAGACATTGATGCTATCAATAGCTATGGGCTTTCTCATCAGCTTTAATCCAATTATTATAGGCATTACGTGCAGCTCTGCCAGCATTAGGTGCTGGCTCAGGAGGACATTCCTCCATTAGGACAAATTTAAGATACACATGAGCATCATGCTTATAACTTCACAAATTACAAAACACACTTCCCCTCAAACTTACATATAACATTTGGCCATAATGGGAAAACCACACCCTTTAAATTATCAATCCAATAACTCAACTCAAGCTAGTACATGCCTCATTCTATGCTTAAACCATCATTAGTTATTATGAGAAACTCAAAGCAAACCCTCTAATGCAAGCACTAAATTCCTCTAAGCACCGTTCTTAGGGAAATAAAATTGGGCATTTTAAAAACAAAGCTTAAACCATATTTTGTCCATCAACAAATGCTAGAAAATGAATGCTACAAGCTCTATTGAGGCTAAAATGCCAAAATAAAATTCTAGGGTTCCTTATCCACGAATTTGGGGCTTTCCTTATTCAAGCTCAAAACTGAAAAATGAAAAGAGAAAAGGTGAAAAGGAAGGTTACATGGCTTGAAGTCAAGCTTGAATCATCATCTTGGCTTGAGAAAAGAATGTGAAAGAAAGCTTGAATTAGTTTGAGAAAAATGAAGCCATTAACGTTTTTCTTAATGTAAGGGAAGAGTGAATACTGTGGTTTTTTTTATAAAGGGATGTGCTGATTTTTTGATGGAAATGAGTGGTGGGGATATTGCCACATCATCCAACTTAATGCAAAAAATCGCAAGTTACTATTCACCCAATATTAGATTGTAATTTTGACTAGTTGTTTGGCCGAATCTTGAAAACTATTCAACGCGGAAGTTGTAGGGAATTCTCAGAAATTTCCGACAGTATAAAATTCATAACAATCAGAGTTCATATGAAAAAGGTACAGCTGAAAAACAGAAGAGCTGTCTGTTGACTCAGATGAATAGTAAATGTGCTCAAATTGAAAATTTGTCCGGGACCTCCTGTAGAAATTCCTAAGATGTGAACATATTTTAATATTATTTTATGAATTCTAAAATTTCAAGCATG
>SKCR01007595.1:0-24656 GCA_019454045.1 Zanthoxylum bungeanum | reverse complement strand
ACCCATGAGTTGGGAACCATTTCGGAAAGCTTGGAGCTTGATTTTGGTGACCAAAACCGAACCAGTGGCTGTATTTTGCTGCTACTGCGTGAGCAGTTCATGAAGGGCAGTGAGTTCGTTTTGTTGCCAAATCGTCTCTCAAACCGCTCGATGTAAAGTATTCCGCAACTTCGTCGTTGTATTCACTTGTGTTTCATGCTTGAGTTTTGATCTTGGGACCTTTAAAAACTCCAAAAAAATCTTATTTCGAAATTGAAAGATCTATTTTTGAGAGTTAATGACTATTCTCAAGGAGATAAAGTCAAATTTTGCAATAAGGCAAGTAGCGGCAAGGCGCACCTTATTTCGATATTCTAGAAACCCAAGGCTTGGCCAAAGGCTTCTGGAATAGAAAAGGGCAAAGGCAAAGTAATTATAATCTTCTAGGAAGATAAATGACATATCCCAAAATGGCTGCTTAAATGTGGCAAACGGGATCGCGGAAGCGTGACTGCCATTTGGACAAGCAGACATGAAGGAATTGAAGAACGAGTAAGGCTCTGACTCAATTATGTTGTCATAAATATATTCACTACTAGTATTAAATTGGATTTTAGATACTTAGTGTGATATAATATATTGATGTTCAGAATCTGTTTTGAAAAGGATACTGACTTCAATAGAGATTTATCTGCGAATTGAAAACGGGACGAAAGTCGCTGTTTTAAACCGCAGGTACCTAAGTTTAGGAACTACCTTCGAGTGTGTACTTAAATTAGGAAACTGTTATAATGTAACTAGTTTGACTAGATACATCATCTCTATATCAGTGTTAAAACCCGCTGCGGGTAAACCTTTTATTCTAGAACACTAAAGTGTTTTCATTATATAAAGATGATATTGAGATAAACACATTAGATGTAAATAACAGAATTTATATTTTGAATATAAATAAATCTCAAACATTAACATGACAAACAAACAGCTCGAACTGATTTGATCAGAAGAAACTGATGTGGCATTGTTGTCTGGGACACAATTAAACAGACTCGTATATCCACACTTTCGAAGAGTGGGTACTCGGACTGATTTGATTCCATTCAAATAAAGTCAACGAATCTAGTTTATTGGGCAAAGTGCCTAAAACACCTTTACTTGGTAAAAGTGTAAATGCCACCGATCTGTTAGCCCTAGTTCATAGTGAAGCAAGTGGGGCCATGTCTACCTAGGCTAGAAGTGGATATGAATATTTCGTGACCTTTACGGATGTGGAGATTGTTGGACAATTATGACCCATAGCGTCACTATTCGTACAGATCATTGTGCTGTTGTACAAATTAACTATGTGACAAAGGAGATTGCACTCTTATCATTTGTGATTAGATCACCTAGATGTATAAATGATGAGAGGTCCCTATGATTTGTTCCTGGACTGAGAATGATATGAGAAAGTATCAGTCCACGAAGGATAAATCATTAAATATCCCTAGTCAGAGCATTGTCGAGATTGGACATCGATAAATGCGTAAAAGACTAGTATTACACTTGTGCGCGTTGTGAGGGCACAACGGCATAGTTCTCATATATTTGGGTATAGGATACTCATGTAAGTGTAATAGGAGGTTGTTTTTACCGATGGTACGGAAACAGCTTCGCTCTGGATAAACCCCCTCGGAATTCCATTGGTAGTATGACTATGAGTCTATAGAAGTCCGAAATAGGGTAGGTGTATTTGGTCTTAACTTGAGACTTGCACCGCTAATACTTGCGACAATCAATATACTTTGGTTGCGGTCATCCAGGGCTTTAACTGGTTCTGTGTACGCCAATGCTGGGTATATTGAGAATCATAGTGTGTTGGGTGTGATGTCAAGATGGAAGTGTCACTCCAGTCATATGGAGATGATGGTCACGTAGGATACGGTACTAGTACTCTTAAGTACTGCAGTCATCGGGATAAAATGACAAGGTCATGTTTATCCGATTATAAAGACTAGTTACCAGACATCCAACATGTGTTTCGTACGGGGTAGACACAATTCCAGCCCCAAGCCTAGCACGTGATCATCTGATACTGGATCTACATATGCAATACTACGTATACTACTATACGACGCATGATATAGATCTTTTATTCCTGTAAGGATATTTCTGGAGAATTGGGTAGGCATGGCGCTTTGCTAGAAGCCAACCTTGTCTTGTAAATCGGTATAAACGTAGTACGAGGTACTTATGTGTTCGGATAGTCCGATGACCGAATTTACTGCCAACATATCCGGGGATCTCATAGGTTGCTTCACAAAGATTCACCGATGACGTATGACTCACACTCTAAATTAATCTGGGATTAATTAGATGAGAGAGAAAATTAATCTGGGATTAATTGCGGAGATATTTTATCTGGGATAAAATATCCATTAAAGATAGATAACGATTAATTTGGAATTAATTGCTTAATTAATATATTCAATATATTAAACGAAATTAGATTTCGACGCGGAATTAAAATTAGATTTTAATTCGGGCGAACGAGTTAATTTAGAATTAATTCGTTAGCGACGTGAATAGTGATTTCGCTAGACGTAATCATTTAGTTACGATGCAACGAAAAATTTATTAATTTGGAATTAGCGAACCCGAGCCCGGGATTGTTTGCGAGCGCATTCGCATTTCGAATTCGAGTACGGCACAAAAATCAAATCAAGCGTCAAATCGCTAGTCATTTCAAGCGTCAAATCATTTGTCACTTTGAGTGATGTGACTTGACAACTTGATTGACTTGATGTAAGTTGATGTTTTAGTGTGTTACACTCAAGTGTGATTGAATGAAATGACTTATACCATTTATTTGATTTTTTGGTATATCATTCATTAACTTGTTTTTGGAAAAGAATTACAACTCTCTCTCTCTCCATTCTCTTCATCTTCTACACGCCCAAAAAGGCTGAAAATTAGCTCACTGGTTTCTTTCAAAACTGTGAGTTGGGAAGCAAGAGTGCTTGGTTTTTGTGGCAAAAATCAAGAGAGCTAGCACTCCGAGAGACATGCGAAGGTGATAGGGAAGTCCACCCATGAGTCGGGAATCGTTCGACGAAGCTTGGAGCTGACGAATGACCAAAACCGAGCTAAACCAGTGAACTATCACAGCTCACTGCCGAATGCAACCAGTGGGCAGATTTTGAGTTTCGTTGCTTGCCGCGTCGCTTAAAACCGATCAATGTAAGTATTCCGCAACTTCGTTGATTTGTATTCGCACATATTTCATGCTTGTTTATGATCTTGGGACCTTAATAGAAACCAAGACACTGGCCAGTAGAAAGAGCTATTCTCGGCAGTGAAGTAGGGAAGTGCAATAAGCTGTTTGGGCGTTATTTGAGGAGGAGTGCAGTGGGCTGTTTGACGTGAGCAGTGTGTTGTGAAGTGCCTTAGCGTGTTAGCGAAGTGGGGCAAATGCATGCAGGTTGTGAGTGGGCTGGCGTGGCTAGCGAAGTGGGGCAGATGCGTGCAGACTGTGAGTGGGCTGGCATGGCTAGCGAAGTGGGGCTTTTGATGATGATTTGAAGGGCAAGTTACGTGGGTGATGTGCTAGGTCAGTGGCGTGAAGAACCCAAGGCTGCTACGTGTTGAGCAGGCTGGGTGAAGGCAAATAGCGTGAGGTCTGACTCGGGGTTGCTGTGTGCGGCAATGGAGGGAGATTTTAGAGTGTCTGGGCGTGAAGGCTAGGAGTTATTTTCTTTGTCTTTTTCGTGAGTATGAGCCAGGGTTTGAAAGGTTGGGTTAATGGTTCTTTTTATAGGCAAAGGGATGAGAGATTCCTTATTTGAATAGGGAAGGATTTTATGTATTAATGTGATATCTTATGTGATAAGGAAAATCTTTTAATTAGGGAAGTGTTTTAATTTAATTTTGATTTCTTCTCTTTTAGTTAGGGATATGATTTGATTTGTATCTTTTAATTAAGAGAGCTTTTTATGGGATTTTATTTAATTTAGGCATGTGATTTATTTAAATTAGGAAGGTGATTTAATTTAATTTAATTGGATTTGATTTGATTTAATTTATGACATGTGTTTTTAAATGTTTTAATTATTTGGATTTGATTTAATGGGCTTGGGTGAGATGGCTTGGTGTGTGTCTTGCGGGGGTTTGGGCTAAGGATGTGTTTTAAAACGGAGGTCCAACAAGCGAGCCCGCAGCTACTCCAGTGAATTAAATCCAACAATGTGTCATTTCTTGACTCTTCCTTTCCAACGTCCGTTTCCCACGGCTTTCACAATTAAAGAGGTAGTGTCTCCATACGAGACTCATAATCGGGCTTATATGCAAAAATGCAGTGCCTACAACTAGCACTTTTACCAAGTTAAAGGTCTTTTAGGCACTTTGCCTAATAAAATAGATTCTTAGACTCCATTTGATTAGAATCAAATTTTTCCTAGTATCAACTCTTCGAAAGTGTGGATATACGAGTCTTGTTAATGTGTCCAAGACAACAACGCCATAAATAAGTCTCATCTGATTAATTCAGTTTGAGCTATTTGTTTGTCATGTCATACGTTTGTGATTTATTTATATTCAAAATATAAATTTGAATATAAATAATGTTATTCAAATCTAATGTGTTTATCTCAATATCATCTTTATAAATAAAACACTTAGTATTCTAGAATATAAAGTATACCCGCAACGGGTTAGACTTAGATATAGAGATAATGTTTCTAGTTAAACTAGGTACATTATAACAGTTTCCGAATTTAAGTATATACCCTAAGGGTAGTTCCTAAACTTAGGTTTCTACGGTTAAAACAGTGACTTTCATCCCGTTTTCGACTCGTAGGTCGATCTCAACTGAAGTCAGTCTCTTGCTAATCAGCAGATTCTGCACATCAGTACCTATTTATGTACCATATCTAGTATCAATAATCTAATTTTGAAACCAGTAGCGAACATGTTTATGACAAACATGCTTGAAGCCGGAGCCTTGCACCGCCTTCACTTCCTTCATGTATGCCTTGTCCATATGGCAGTCACGCATCTAGTGACCCTGTTTGCCACAGTTTAGGCAGACATATTGGGATATGTCCTTTGTCTTCCCAGAAGACGGTGATGATTTTGCCTTTGCCCTTTTTAGAAGCTCTGGCTCTGCCTCCTTGAGCATAGCCATCAACTCTCCAAGAGTTTGCTCTTGGTTCATAATGAACCTGCCCCTGCTTTCGGGTAGAGACTATAAGATCAAATCTTTGGTAGTCTCGGCCACGTAGGTAATGCCTAGCTAACCTAGCTGATCGATGTCAGCAATCATCTGCGACACCTAGAAAAGGGCTTCTTTTGCAATTAGTTCTTCTAAGATCTAAAATTATATCCATGAAGATCCTTGAATTTCAACATCATGGTTTAAGGATCTAATACTTAATTCTGACGAAGAAATTAGGGAGTTATTGCGGTAAGCATAACGGATTAAGTACTAAAGTTTTCATCACCATGAGTCTTCTAAAGCCTATGCTCTACTATTTGCTCAACTCCAGGCTCGGGCCTGAGATGTCACTCTATCAAATAGAATAACTTCTCAGTTCCCAGGACTATCCTGAGGTTTTATTCCCAATTTGAAAATTAAAGCCGTTAAAGACATTTTCATCCAGGATTATGTTTTAAACGCTAATCTTTCAATTATCTTGATTCCAATAGTCTAACTATCCAATCAACGATTTCAGGTACAATCGAATATAATGATTACTATAGTCTAACTATATAATCAACTACTATTTGATTGGTTAAATTCAAATATTTGATTACTATAATCAATTATATAATCAACTATAAATGAAGTAGTTTGAATACAGTCCAACTGTTAATTTTAAAAAAACAATTAAATATTTAAATTAATGAAGAAAAATAAAATGAGCGCGTATTGGAAAGTATCTAAATGAAATTGCAAATTTAATACTTGCCTCCCACTATTTTTTGGCGAGCCTCTAACCCTCTGTTGAGTACTTGGGAAACCTAGTTTCCTATTGGGCTAGGATCCCGTTAAATAACACACAACTTTGACTTTGGCCAACAAGCTGTATGATATTTAACTAGGTAGATCTCTAAGATTAATTGGATCTCATCCAATTCCTAGGTCCAGTAGGTGGACATCCAAGTCCGAAACATATATCTAATATATGCCAATATATCCGATATATTCCCTAACCTTTTTCCTCTGAATCAACTAAGGCTTGGCTTTGGCACAACAAGCTTAATGATTCCAGTTAAGCGGGACCCATTGACCTTGGAAAGCTTAGTAATCGATGTCGATAGACAAGAAGTGATATTGACTTTGGCCAACAAATCACAAATTAGACAAGACATGCGATATGGAACAAAGCCTTCATAATTCAAACACATTCGTGATGGACAAAGGTATTGACTTTGGCCAACAAACCAGTGCCAATCTTGGATCTTGAGAATGAATCATTCAATGGAAGGAAAATGCTTAATATTTGTTGAGGGTTTTTCGCGTAATTGGTAACCAATTAATTATCTTTGATTAGGTCTCATCATACACCCTTAAGCATGCATTCTAAAAGCATAATAAGGCGCGATAAATAAATTAATAATGATATGCAGATGGATATTTAAAACATTTTGTTTTCCTAGAACAAATCTCTCCATTTCCTCTCTACTACTAGCACAAATCTTACTTCTACCCAATTACATAACACTTCTAAAGAAACCTCATTTACATTGAGGGGAATTGGTGAGAAGAGAAGTACAAAGAGTCAAGAGATATAAGGATGGACACGCAGGTCCATATAATAAATTCTAAATTTTTACAACAATTTCCAAAATTGCCCTCACCCTCTAATATCCATCCGATATACAATATTCATACATTACATCCATGTAATCACACAAAACATGTTATTCAATCAATCTAATCCAATTAATTAATCTTTGAATTAATGACCATCCAATGTTCAAACAATGATTTGATTTGCACGAGTCCAACTCTTTAAGAATAAGTACTCAAAGTGCGTATTCTTGAATTATATCGAACTACAATTTTAAATCCAATTTAATTTGTATTCAGTACTAATTCTAATTTAATTCCAAATTAAATAATTACACTTATATTTGTGCCTTTTAGACTTAGATTCTAAATCCAATCTAAATGGGTCTCAAAGGCCCAATTAATATCCAATGTTAATTTAATTAAAGTCCAATGGGCTTTTAATTAATTCTTAAGGCATGGAATTTGGCAACCAAAGCCCAATAAGGATTCACCATTTGCCATAAAATTAATTTTGGCCAATTAGGCCCAATTAAATTTTTAAAGGCCCAATTATTATATTTGGACTTTATGGTATGGTTTTAGGCCCAATTTGGATCCAATCCAATTGTCCTAAACCAACTTGGCCCAACCAAGCCCATTAAGCCCAAACACAACAATATTAGCCCAATTCAAAATTAAAGACTAATTTTAATTAATACAAAATTCCAAATTTCATATTAATTTTTAATTAAAGTGTATTAGCCACAATTAATTAGTTAAATTAATATTTCCAGAACATTAATTTATCTAATTAATCATGCTTTAATTTATCAACTCATGTCCAACAACCACGTGTCATCATCTCAGCAAAAGGCAACGTCACGTGTCCTTCATGTTGGGTTTTCTAGGTCAAACCAAGATCAAATTAAACAAAGAAATGTGTGAATACAACAAAGTAAGATGGCAGAAATACTGACTTTGATCGGCTAAGTGGATGTGTAGACAACAAAATTTCCTCCATGGAATTCAGCCAAGCTCATTGTGTTGTGCTCTTCAATCCAAGCTCCAAGCTTTGTTGTTGATTCCATTCTCAAAGGATTGGTTTCCCTATCACCTTTGAATGATTCTTTTGAGTGCTAGCTCTTGAAAATTTGTAAAAAATTTTCATCTTCTTCCTTGTGTGACTCTCGGCTAGGCCAAGAGAAAAGAGAAAGAATTTGGGCGTGAGAGATGGGAGAGAAGAGAGATGAGTGTGTTGTGTATTTGATTTCCAAAACAAATACCATTTACCAAAAAGTTAGTACAAGTCCATATCACATCAACTGTACGAAACAAGCAACCATCAAATCCCATCTACTTCTATCAACATAAAGTTGATAAAGTTCATTAGGTGATGTGATATGTGGGCCCCACTTGATTCAAAATCCGAGTGGGCCCGCAACACATCCCGGGCTCAGGTTCGCTAATTCCGAATTAACGAATTTTCCGTTACGACGTAATTAAATCAAATTAAATTAAATAATTATGCCTAGCAAAATTACTATTCACGTCGCTAGCGAATTAATTCTAAATTAACTCGTTTGCCAGAATTAAAATCCAATTTTAATTCCGCGTCGAAATCAAATTTCGTTTAATATATCAAATATATTATTTTATCGATTAATTCCAAATTAATCGTTCTCTCTCTATTAATAGAATTTTATCCCAGATAAAATTCTCCGTAATTAATCCTAGATTAATTTTCTCTCTCTTCCAATTAATCTCAAATTAATTATGTTAGAGTCATACGTAATCGGTGAATCTTCGGGAAGTGACCAATGAGATCCCTGGATATTTGGCTGTAAATTCGGTCATCGGAGTATCCGAATACGTGCGTACGTAGTACCACGTTCTTACCGATTTACAAGACATGGTTGGCTTCTAGCAAAGCACCGTGCCTACCCAATTCTCCAGATATATTCTTAAAGGAATATATAATCTATATCAGGCGTAGTATACGTAGTATTACGTATAGCGATCCAGTATCGGATGTCACATGCAAGGCCTGGGCTGGAATTGTGTCTGCCTTGTACGAAGCATATTTCGGATCTCTAGTAACTATTCTATATAATCGGATAAGCATGACCTAGTTATATTATCCCGATGACTGCAGTACATAAGAGTACTAGTTCTGTATCATGTGTGATCATCATCTACATATGACTGCAGTGATATTTCCATCTTGACATCACACCCAATACACTACGATTCGCAATATACCCAGAAGAGGCGTAGAGAGAACCTGTTAAAGCCCCGGACGACCAAAACCAAAGTATATTGATTGTCGCAAGTATTAGAGATGCAAGTCTCAGGTTAAGACCAAATACACCTACCCTGATTCGGACTCCCATAGACACATAGTCATACAACCAATGGAATTCCAAGGGGTCTATCCAGAGCGAAACTGTTTCCGTACCATCGGTAAATACAACCTCCTATTACAGTTGCATGAGTATCCAATACCCAAATATATGAGAACTATGCTGTTATGCTCCCATAACATGCACAAGTGCAATACTAGTCTATTCCGCATTATCGATGTCCAATCTCGATAATACTATGACTAGGGATATTTTAATGATTAAACCTTAGTGGATTAATATTGTCTCATATCTTATTAATTTGGAACTAATCATATGGACTTTTATCATTTATATATCCTGGTAATCCAATTACAAATGATAAAAGAGCAATTTCCTTTGTCACATAGTTAATTTGTACAACAACACCATGTTCTGTACAAATAGTGATGCTTTTGCAATATCGATGTCAGCAATCATCTGCGACACTTAGAGAGAGATTCTTTTGCAATTATTTCTTCTAAGATCTAAAAATAGATCTTTGAAGATCCTTCAATTTAAACATCATGGTTTAAGGATCTAATCCTTAATTCTGACGAAGAATTAGGGAGTTATTGTGGTAAGCATAACGGATTGAGCACTAAAGTTTTCATCACCATGAGTGTTCTAATGCTCATGCTCTACTATTTGCTCAACTCCGGGCTCGGGCCCGAGATGTCACTCTATCAAATAGAATAACTTCTCAGTTCCAAGGACTATCCTGAGGTTCTATTCCCAATCTGAAAATTAAAGCCGTTTAAAGACATTTTCATCCAGGATTATGTTTTAAACGCTAATCTTTCAATTATCTTGATTCCAATAATCTAACTATACAATCAACGATTTCATGTACAATCGAATATAATGATTACTATAGTCAAACTATATAATCAACTACTATTTGATTGGTTAAATTCAAATATATTGATTACTATAATCCAATTATATAATAACTATAATTGAAGTAGTTTGAATACAGTCCAACTGTTTAATTTTAAAAAAAACAATTAAATATTTAAATTAATGACGAAAAATAAAATGAGCGCGTATTGGAAAGTATCTAAACGAAATTGCAAATTTAATACTTGCCTCCCACTATTTTTTGGCGAGCCTCTAACCCTCTGTTGAGTACTCGGGAAACCTAGTTTCCTAGTGGGTTAGGATCCCGTTAAATAACACCCAACTTTGACTTTGGCCAACAAGCCGTATGATATTTAACTAGGTAGATCTCTAAGATCAATTGGATCTCATCCAATTCCTAGATCCAGTATGTGGACATCCAAGTCCGAAACATATATCTAATATATGCCAATATATCCGATATATTCCCTAACCTTTTTCCTCTGAATCAACTAAGGCTTGGCTTTGGCACAACAAGCTTAATGATTCCATTTAAGCGGGACCCATTGACTTTGGAAATCTTCGTAATCGATGTCGATTGACAAGAATTGATCTTGACTTTGGCCAACAAATCAAAATTTGGACAAGTCATGCGATATGGAACAAAGCCTTCATGATTTAAACACATCCGCGATGGACAAAGGTCTTGACTTTGGCCAACAAACCAATGCCAATCTTGGATATTGAGAATGAATCATTCAATGGAGGGAAAACGCTTAATATTTGTTGAGGGTTTTTCGCGTAATTGGCAAGAAATTAATTATTTTTGATTAGGTCTCATCATACACCCCTAAGCATGCATTCTAAAAGCATAATAAGGCGCGATAAATAATTAATAATGATATGTGGATGGATATTTAAAACATTTGTTCCTAGAACAAATCTCTCCATTTTCTCTCTACCGCTAGCACAAATCTTACTTCTACCCAATTACATAACACTTCTAAAGAAACCTCATTTACATTGAGGGGAATTGGTGAGAAGAGAAGTACAAAGAGTCAAGAGATTTAAGGCTGGACAAGCATGTCCAATTTAATAAATTCTAAATTTATTACAACAATTTCCAAAATTGCCCTCACCCTTCTAATATCTATCCGATATACAATATTCATACATTACATCCATGTATTCACACAAAGCATGTTATTCAATCAATCTAATCCAATTAATTAATCTTTGAATTAATGACCATCCATTGTTCAAACAACGATTTGATTTGCGTGAGTCCCACTCCTTAAGAATAAGTACTCAAAGTGCGTATTCTTGAATTATATCGAACTACAATTTTAAATCCAATTTAATTTGTATTCAGTACTAATTCTAATTTAATTCCAAATTAAATAATTACACTTATATTTGTGCCTTTTAGACTTAGATTCTAAATCCAATCTAAATGGGTCTCAAAGGCCCAATTAATATCCAATGTTAATTTAATTAAAGTCCAATGGGCTTTTAATTAATTTTTAAGGCATGGAATTTGGCAACCAAAGCCCAATAAGGATTCACCATTTGCCATAAAATTAATTTTGGCCCATTAGGCCCAATTAAATTTTTAAAGGCCCAATTATTCTATTTGGACTTTATGGTATGGTTTTAGGCCCAATTTGGATCCAATCCAATTGTCCTAAACCAACTTGGCCCAACCAAGCCCATTAATCCCAAATACAACAATATTTGCCCAATTCAAAATTAAAGACTAATTTTAATTAATACAAAATTCCAAATTTCATATTAATTTTTAATTAAAGTGTATTAGCCACAATTAATTAGTTAAATTAATATTTCCAGAACACCAATTTATCTAATTAATCATGCTTTAATTTATCAACTCATGTCCAACAGCTACGTGTCACAATCTCAGCAAAAGGACGCCACGTGTCATTCATGTTGGGTTTTCTAGGTCAAACCCAGATCAAATTAAGCAATGAAATGTGTGAATACAACAAAGTAAGATGGCAGAAATACTCACTTTGATCGGCTAAGTGGATGTGTAGACAACAAAATTTCCTCCATGGAATTCGGCCAAGCTCATTGTGTTGTGCTCTTCAATCCAAGCTCCAAGCTTTGTTGTTGATTCCATACTCAAAGGATTGGTTTCCCTATCACCTTTAAATGATTCCTTTAAGTGCTAGCTCTTGAAAATTTGCAACAAATTTTCATCTTCTTCCTTGTGTGACTCTCGGCTAAGCCAAGAGAAAAGAGAAAGAATTTGGGCGTGAGAGATGGGAGAGAAGAGAGATGAGTGTGTATTTGATTTCTAAAAAAAAATACCATTTACCAAAAAGTTGGTACAAGTCAATATCACATCATTTGTAAGAAACAAGCAACCATCAAATCCCATCTACTTCTATCAACAAAAAGTTGATAAAGTTGATTAGGTGATGTGACATTTGGGCCCCACTTGATTCAAAATCCGAGTGGGCCCGCAACACATCCTGGGCTCGGGTTCGATAATTCCGAATTAACGAATTTTCCGTTGCGACGTAATTAAATCAAATTTAATTAAATATGCCTAGCAAAATTACTATTCACGTCGCTAGCGAATTAATTCTAAATTAACTCGTTTGCCCGAATTAAAATCCAATTTTAATTCCGCGTCGAAATCAAATTTTGTTTAATATATCGAATATATTATTTTATTGATTAATTCCAAATTAATCGATCTCTCTCTATTAATAGAATTTTATCCCAGATAAAATTCTCCGTAATTAATCCTAGATTAATTTTCTCTCTCTTCCAATTAATCTCAGATTAATTATGTTCGAGTCATAGGTCATCGGTGAATCTTCGGGAAGTGACCCATGAGATCCCTGGATATGTTGGCAGTAAATCCGGTCATCGGAGTATCCGAATACGTGCGTACCTAGTACCACGTTCTTACCGATTTACAAGACATGGTTGGCTTCTAGCAAAGCACCGTGCCTACCCAATTCTCCAAAAATATTCTTAAAGGAATATATAATCTATATCAGGCGTAGTATACGTAGTATTCGTATAGCGATCCAGTATCAGATGTCACATGCAAGGCCTGGGGCTGGAATTGTGTATGCCCCGTACGAAGCATATATCGGATCTCTGGTAAATATTCTATATAATCGGATAAGCATGACCTAGTCATATTATCCCGTTGACTGCAGTACATAAGAGTACTAGTTCCTTATAATGCGTGATCATCATCTCCATATGACTGGAATGATACTACCATCTTGACATCACACCCAATACACTATAATTCTCAATATACCCAGAAGAGGCGTAGAAGGAACCTGTTAAAGCCTCGGACGACCAAAACCAAAGTATATTGATTGTCGCAAGTATTAGCGATGCAAGTCTCAGGTTAAGACCAAATACACCTACCATGATTCGGACTCCATAGACATATAGTCATACTACCAATGGAATCCGAGGGGTCTATCCAGAGCGAAGCTGTTTCCATACCATCGGTAAACACAACCTCCTATTACACTTGCATGAGTATCCAATACCCAAATATATGAGAACTATGCTGTTATGCTCCCATAACACGCACAAGTGCAATATTAGTCTATTTCGCATTATCGATGTCTAATCTTGATAATACTACGACTAGGGATATTTTAATGATTAAACCTTAGTGGATTAATATTGTCTCATATCTTATTAATTTGGAACTAATCATATGGACTTTTATCATTTATATATCCCGGTAATCCAATTACAAATGATAAAAGAGCAATTTCCTTTGTCACATAGTTAATTTGTACAACAACACCATGTTCTGTACAAATAGTGATGCTATAGGTCATAATTGTCCAACAATCTCCCACTTGGCCTATAGTCAATCACTCAAGTGTCCTACACTTGAACTATGTACGGGTCGCTCAAACTTCTGCTGAGAAACTACTTTCGTCAGCGGATTTGCATGGTTATTATCTGATGCGATTTATTCGATCATCACATTGCCACGATGTATGATCCGACGAATCAGATGAAATAATTGAAGTATATATTTGGATCGTTGATGAGACCATTAATTCTTTAGCCTGTGTTGTAGCCTAGTTCAGCCGCTAACAGAACTACACCTAATCTAATTAGGATTATTATAGATCCAAATCGCTTCTATTGCTGCCTCGGCTCCAGCAATATTCCATTTTTGTTGTTTATTCGGCAACAGATCTTGCTTGGAATATTTCCAACTCACTGTTCAATTATTCAAACTATATAGTACCCTTATTGCGACTTATAGTCATTTTTTTCGGTTTGGAAACTTGCAAAGGTGAACCCAGTCACTTCAAGTTCTCCTTCTCCATAGCTTAAAAAAGCATCCTCAGTTCATCTATGATACTGAAGGATGTTCTTAACATCAATCGAGTGACTATCACTTGGATTGGCCTGATTGTGACTCCATATGCTCAAAGCATATGAGACACCAGGTCGCGTATATATATTTCAATGTATGATTTCTCAGAGAGTGCCAACAATTTTTAGATCTATCCCAGTAGATCCTTATTCTTAGAATAAAGGTTGCCTCTCCCAAGTATTTTACGGAGAATTTTCATGAAAGCCAAGCTTTCACCGATTGTATTATGAGAATGTCATTTCCAAGAAATGATATGTCATCATTATGTAGGACAATCACTGTCAGTGCCCTCCCACTAATCTCCTTATACACACAAGAATCATTTTCGTTTTGAATTAAATCATATACTATTATGATTACATCAAAACGATAATTCCAAGAACGCAATGCCTGCTTCAATCCATAAATGGATCGATTTAACTTGCAAACCTTGTTTGCTTGTTTTAGTATGATAAACCCGTCAGGATGTTGATAAACATCCTCCAAAAGGAATCCGTTTAAGGAAAGCAATTTTGACGTTCAGCTGCCATATTTCATAAATGAAACATGCAGCATTAGAAAGCATTATCCAAATAGATTTAATCATGGCAACAAGTAAAAGTTTTCGTCGTAATCGACACAATGTTGATAACGATACCTTTTCGCTACAAGCCTAGCTTTGTACGTTATAAGTTGTCATCCATGTTTGTCTTCCTTGAAGACTCACATAGTACCATTAGGCACAATGCCTTCTGGTACAATAACCAGTGTCCAAACTTGGTTGGTATACATGGAATCCATTTCAGACATCATGGCACTTTGTCATAATAGAGAGTCGATACCTTGTATCACTTCCTCATACGTAGCCAGTTCGTGTTCCTCAATAAGATTTACATCTTTACGAGGTGAGATCAGAAACCCATACCTCCCAGGTTATTTTCTGAATCTCTTCGAATTACGCGGTTCTTGTGTATTCGAAGATTATTGGTACAGTTTCATATCTGATGAACTGTTTATGTTCCATTAAGGAATCAGTGACTGGAACATTATTACTCCGATTTTCATCGAGTTTTACTTTCCTCCCACTTACCACTGCATATAGGTATTCCTCTTAGGAAAACTGCATGGAGAGCAACAATTACATTGTTCTCTTGTGAGTTGTATAAGTACTATACTTTGGTTACCCTACGATAACCTACAATTTAGGCACTTATCCGATTTGGGTTCTAATTTGATATCATCCAAACATATGCCTAGCATTCCCAAATCTTCATGAATGAAAAAACCCGGTTTCTTTCCTGTTCATATCTAATATGAAATCTGTCTAACAGATTTCCATGGAACCTTATTCAAAATAAGTTTTGCACTGTTAAATGCGTATCCCCAGAAGGAAAATGGTAGCTCAGAGTGACTCATAATTAACCTCACTATGTCCAACAAGGTTTGGTTTCTTTGTTCGGACACACCGTCAAAATGAGGTGTTCCGAGAAAAGTCCACATTGAAAGAATACTATACTCTTTCAAGTAATTGAGAAACTTATTGCTTAAGTATTTTCCACCATGATCTAACCATGACGGTTTAATACTTTAGCCGATCTGTCTGTCTACTTCGTGTCGAAACTCTTTGAATTATCAAAATTTTCCGATTTATGTTTCAAAAGAAACACATAACCATAACGCGATGCCACATCCGTAAAGGTTACGAAGTGTTCATATCCACCTCTAGCCTAGCTAGATATGGGCCCACGTACGTCACTATGAACAAGGGCTAACAGATCGGTGGCGCTAGCACTTTTACCAAGTAAAAGGAGTTTTAGGCACTTTGCCTAATAAACTAGATTCGTAGACTTCATTTGATTAGAATCAAATCCGTCCTAGTATCCACTCTTCGAAAGTGTGGATATACGAGTCTTGTTAATGTGTCTCAGAAAACAACGCCACAAATAAGTCTCATCTGATAAATTCAGTTTGAGCTATTTGTTTGTCATGTCATACGTTTGAGATTCATTTATATTCAAAATATAAATACTGTTATTCACATCTAATGTATTTATCTCAATATCATCTTTATAAAATAAAACACTTAGTGTTCTAGAATATAAAGGTATACCCGCAACGGGTTAAACTTAGATATAGATAATAACACTTAGTGTTCTAGAATATAAAGGTATACCCGTAACGGGTTAAACTTAGATATAGAGATAATGTTCCTAGTTAAACTAGGTACATTATAACAGTTTCCTAATTTAAGTACATACCCTAAGGGTAGTTCCTAAACTTAGGTTTCTACGGTTAAAACAGCGACTTTCGTCCCGTTTCCGAATCGTAGGTCGATCTTAAGTGAAGTCAGTATCCTGCTAATCAGAAGATTCTGCACATCAGTACATATTTATGTACCACATCTAGTATCAAAAATCTAATTTTGAAACCAGTAGCGAACATGTTTATGACAAACATGTTTGAAGCTGGAGCCTTGCACCGTCTGCACTTCCCTCATGTATGCCTTGTCCATACGGCAGTCACGCATCCAGTTACCCCGTTTGCCACAGTTTAGCCAGACATATTGGGATATGTCATTTGTCTTCCCAGAAGACTGTGATGATTTTTCCTTTGCCCCTTTTAGAAGCTCTGGCTCTGCCTCCTTGAGCATAGCCATCAACTCTCCAAGAGTTTACTCTTGGTTCATAATGAACTTGCCCCAGCTTTCGGGTAGAGACTATAATATCAAATCTTTGGTAGTCTCGGCCACGTAGGTAAGGCCCAGCTAACCTAGCTGATCGATGTCAGCAATCATCTGCGACACCTAGAAAGAGCTTCTTTTGCAATTAGTTCTTCTAAGATCTAAAACTAGATCTATGAAGATCCTTCAATTTCAACATCATGGTTTAAGGATCTAATCCTTAATTCTGACGAAGAAATTAGGGAGTTATTGCGGTAAGCATAACAGATTGAGCACTAAAGTTTTCATCACCATGAGTCTTCTAAAGCTCATGCTCTACTATTTGCTCAACTCCTGGCTCGGGCCCGAGATGTGACTCTATCAAATAGAATAACATCTCAGTTCCCAGGACTATCCTGATTTTCTATTCCCAATCTGAAAATTAAAGTCGTTTAAGGACATTTTCTCCCAGGATTATGTTTTAAACGCTAATCTTTCAGTTATCTTGATTCCAATAGTCTAACTATCCAATCAACGATTTCGGGTACAATCAAATATAATGATTACTATAGTCAAACTATATAATCAACTACTATTTGATTGGTTAAATTCAAATATATTGATTACTATAATCCAATTATATAATCAACTATAAATTGAAGTAGTTTGAATACAGTCCAACTGTTTAATTTTAAAACAACAATTAAATATTTAAATTAATGACGAAAAATGAAATGAGCGCGTATTGGCAAGTATCTAAATGAAATTGCAAATTTAATACTTGCCTCCCACTATTTTTCAGCGAGCCTCTAACCCTCGGTTGAGTACTCGGGAAACCTAGTTTCCTAGTGGGCTAGGATCCCGTTAAATAACACAGAACCTTGACTTTGGCCAACAAGCTGTATGATATTTAACTAGGTAGATCTCCAAGATCAATTGGATCTCATCCAATTCATAGATCCACTAGGTGGACCTCCAAGTCCGAAACATATATCTAATATATGCCAGTATATCTGATATATTCTCTAACCTTTTTCCTCTGAATCAACTAAGCCTTGGCTTTGGCACAACAAGCTTAATGATTCCAGTTAAGTGGGACCCATTGACCTTGTAAAGCTTCGTAATCGATGTCGATCGAAAAAAAGTGATCTTGACTTTGGCCAACAATCACAACTTGGACAAGACATGCGATATGGAACAAAGCCTTCATGATTCAAACACATCCGCGATGGACAAAGGTCTTGACTTTGGCCGACAAACCAGTGCCAATCTTGGATCTTTAGAATGAATCATTCAATGGAAGGAAAACGCTTAATATTTGTTGAGGGTTTTTTGCGTAATTGGCAACCAATTAATTATCTTTGATTAGGTCTCATCATACACCTTTAAGCATGCATTCTAAAAGCATAATAAGGCGCAATAAAGAAATTAATAATGATATGTGGATGGATATTTAAAACATTTTGTTCTTAGAACAAATCTCTCCCTTTCCTCTCTCCCACTAGCAGAAATCTTACTTCTACCCAATTACATAACACTTCTAAAGAAACCTCATTTACATTGAGGGGAATAGGTGAGAAGAGAAATACAAAGAATCAAGAGGTAATAGGCTGGACACACAGGTCCAATTTAATAAATTCTAAATTTATTACAACAATTTCCAAAATTTCTCTCACCCATCTAATATCCATCTGATATACATTATTCATACATCACATCAATGTATTCAAACAAAGCATGTTATCAATCAATCTAATCCAATTAATTAATCTTTAATTAATGACCATCCAATGTTCAAATAATGATTTGATTTGTGCGAGTCCAACTCGTTTAAGAATAAGTACTCAAAGTATAAATTCTTGAATTATATCGAACTACAATATTAAATCCAATTTAATTCGTATTCAATACTAATTCATTATTTATTTCCAAATTAAATAATTATACTTTATCAATGAGCCTTTGGGACTTAGATTCTAAATCTAATTTTAACGGGTCTCAAAGCCCAATTAACATCCAATGTCAATTTAATTAAAGTCCAATGGGCTTTCAATTAATTTATAAGACATGGACTTTGGTAACTAAAGCCCAATAAGGAATCACCCTTTGCCAAAAATCAATTTAGGCCCATTAGGCCCAATTAAAATTTTAAAGGCCCATTATATTATATTTGGACTTTATGGAAATGGTTTTAGGCCCAATTGGATCCAACCAATTAACCTAAACCAAACTTGGCCCAACCAAGCCCATAAAGCCCAAATACAACATTTTTAGCCCAATACCAAATTAAGCCCAACTAATTAAATTCCAATATTCCAAATTTCAAAATTTAATCAATTTAAGTCTATTAGCCATAATTAATTATTTAAATGAACATTTCCAAAATACCAATTTACATAATTAATCAAGCTTTAATTAACCAATTTATGTCTACCATAAATTAAAGCAAAATCAATCCAACATGCTTCCTAAGCTCTCGGTGTTTGACAGTTATGACCCATAGCGTCACTATTTGTACAGATCATGGTGTTGTTGTACAAATTAACTATGTGACAAAGGAAATTGCTCTTTTATCATTTGTGATTAGATCACCAAGATGTATAAATGATGAAAGGTCCATATGATTAGTTCCTGGATTGAGATGATATGAGACAGTATCAATCCACGAAGGTTTAATCATTAAAAATCCCTAGTCAGAATATTATCGAGATTGGACATCGATAATGCGGAAAAGACTAGTATTACACTTGTGCACATTGTGAGGGCATAACGACATAGTTCTCATATATTTGGGTATAGGATACTCATGCAAGTGTAGTAGGAGGTTGTGTTTTACCGATGGCACAGAAAACAGCTTCGCTCTGGATAGACCCCTCGGAATTCCATTGGTAGTATTACTATGTGTCTATGGAAGTCCGAATCAGGGTAGGTGTATTTGGTCTTAACTTGAGACTTGCACCGCTAATACTTGCGACAATCAATGTACTTTGGTTTTGGTCGTCCAGGGCTTTAACAGGTTCTGTGTACGCCTCTTCTGGGTATATTGAGAATCGTAGTGTATTGGGTGTGATGTCGAGATGGAAGTATCACTCCAGTAATAGTGGAGATGATGATCACGTCGGATACGAAACTCATTCTCTTATATGCTGCAGCTATCGGGAAATTATGACTAGGTCATGTTTATCCGATTATAGAGAGCAGTTACCAGAGATCCGATATGTGCTTCGTACGGGGCAGACACATTTCCAGCCCCAGGCCTTGCACGTGACATCCGATACTGGATCGAAATATGAAATACTATGTATACTACGCCTGATATAGATCACATATTCCTGTAAGGATATTTCTGGAGAATTGGGTAGGCATGATGCTTTGCTAGAAGCCAACCATGTCTTGTAAATCGGTAAGAACGTGGTACTTGGTACGCACGTATTCGGATACTCCGATGACCGGATTTACTGCCAACATATCCAGGGATCTCATGGGTCGCTTCGCGAAGATTCACCGATGACGTATGACTCGAACTTAATTAATCTGGGATTAATTGGAAGAGAGAGAAAATTAATCTGGGATTAATTACAAAGAATTTTATCTGGGATAAAATATCATTTAAGAGAGAGAACGATTAATTTGGAATTAATCGATAAAATAATATATTCGATATATTATGCGAAATTGGATTTCGACGCGGAGTTAAAATTAGATTTTAATTCGGGCGAACGAGTTAATTTAGAATTAATTCGTTAGCGACGTGAATAGTGATTTTGCTAGGCATAATTATTTAATTATGTCGCAACGGAAAATTTTTTAATTTTGAATTAGCGAACCAGAGCCCGAGAGTGTTTGCGGCGCACTCGCATTCCGAATTAAGTGCGGCCCACAAGTCACTTCAAGCGTCAAATCACTAGTCAATCAAGTTATGGAAGTCACATTACTTTGAGTGAAGTGATGTCTAGTCACTTTTGATGTGAATAGTTGATGGAAGTGGTTAGAAAACATTAATTGCTTTTGGCTCCAAAATTGTGATTGACTTTTTGGAAAAGGTTTTTACAATTTTTGGATTTGATAAAAAGTGTATTAGATACACAAAAATTTTTTCACTCTCTCTCTCCTCTCATCTCTCTCGGTCTTAGAGGCCATTTTCTTCTCTTCTTTGGTTCTTCAAAAACCGTGAGCATGGAAGAAGCATAATGCAGATTTTGTTGCAAAATCAGAGTGCTAGCACACATTCGGGGTTTTGCGAAGGTGATAGGGAACCGCACTTGTGAGCTTGGAATCACCACCCAAAAGCTTGGAGCTTGGACCGAAAATGGAGGAGCAAAACCAGTGAGTGCCGAGAGCCTTGAAGGAGTCTCAAAGGGCTTAAAAAGTTTTTTTGTTCTTCATCGCATCGCCTCAACCGCTCAATTTAAGTATTCTGTAACTTCTTTGTTGTATTCACATATTGTTTCATTGCTTAAAACGATCCCGGTTAGACCCTAGAAACCTAACAATGGTATCAGAGCGAGTTAATGCATGAAACTTGAACTTAGGGTTAAAATTGGGTAAATTGATTTTGAGCATGATTTGATAAAATTACTTGATTGAGTATGCTTGAATGATGTTTAATTGAAATTGGATTAGATCAATTTCATGAAATATTGATTGGATCAATTTTTCCCCTTTTGGTTGTCTTGGCCGAATCATATGGTGCCCTAAATATCTTGGTATTTTTTGTGTTTTTGATCATTGGATGAGTTGGAAAACAATTGGGTAATGTTGAATTGGATTTAATTGGATTGAATTCGAATCAGACATAAAAATACCCAAAATGTCGAGACTACTAAAGCATGAAATGAGTTTGATTTTTGATTAAAATGTGTTGGACATGTTTTGATATTAATGAGCATAATTAATTGTACAAATTTGTGTTTTGGAAATGTTAATTTGGATAATTAATTATGGAATACACTTTGGTTAATTAGATTATAAAATTTGGAATTTTGATAATTTAATTAATTGGGCTTAATTTGTTAATTGGGCTTGTAAAGTTGTAATTGGGCTTTAATGGGCTTGGTTGTACCAAGATGGGTTTAGACTAAATTGGTTGGATCCAATTGAGCCCAAAACCATATCCATAAAGTCCAAATATGACTTAAATGGACTTTTAATTTTAATTGGGCCTAATGGGCCTAAATTGGTTTCTTGGAAAATAAAGGTGATTCCTTAAATGGGCTTTGGTATTTGGGTTTGACCCATATTGACCAAATGTCCATGACTTAGAAATTAATTAAAAGCCCGTTGGACTTTAAATTAAATTAACATTGGATGTAAATCTGGCTTTGAGACCCGTGACGATTAGATTTGGAATCTAAGTCGTAAAGGTTTATTTATAAAGTGTAATATTTATTTGGAATTAAATACATGGATTAGTATTAAATACATATTAAATTGGATTTAATGTTGTAGTTTAATTTAATTCAAGAATTCGTACTTTGAGTACTTATTAGCAAAACGAGTTGGACTCGCGCAAAATCAAATCGTTGTTTTAACATTGGATGGTAATTAATTATCAGATTAATTAATTGGATTAGATTGATTGATAACATGCTTGTGTGAATACATGGTTGCGATGCATGAATAATGTATATCGGATGGATATTAGATGGGTGGGGCAATTTTGGAAATTGTTGTAATAAATTTAGAATTTATTAATTGGACCTGCGTGTCCAGCCTATTACCTCCTTACTCTTTGTATTTCTCTTCTCACCTATTCCCCTCAATGTAAATAATGAGGTTTCTTTAAAAGTGTTATGTAACGGGTAGAAGTAATACTTGTGCTAGCGGGAGAGAGGAAATGGAGAGATTTGTTCTAGGAACAATGTGTTAAGTATCCATCCGCATATCATTATTATTTATTTATATGCGCCTTATTATGTGTTTAGAATGCATGTTTAAGGGTGTATGATGATGACACCTTAACAAAGATAATAAATTGGTTGCCAATTGAACGCGAAAAACCCTCAACATCATATTAAGCATTTTTCCTTCCATTGAGTGATTCTTACTCAAGATCCAAGACTGGCATTGGTTTGTTGGCCAAAGTCAAGACCTTTGTCCGTCGAGGATGTGTTTGAATCATGAAAGCTTTGTTCTATATCGGTGTCTTGTCCAAGTTGTGATTTGTTGGCCAAAGTCAAGATCACTTCTTGTCCAACGACATTGATTACGAAGCTTTCCATGGTCAATGGGTTCCGCTTAACTGGGATCACTAAGTTTGTTGTGCCAAAGCCAAGGCTTAGTTGATTCAGAGGAAAAAAGTTAGGCAATATATTGGATATATTGGCATATATAAGATATATGTTTCGGACTTGGATGTCCACCTACTGGATCTAGGAATTGGATGGGATCCAATTGATCTTAGAGATATACCTAGTTAATTATCATACAATTTGTCTGCCAAAGTCAAGATTATGTGATATTTAACGGGATCCTAGCCCACTAGGAAACAAGGTTTCCCGAGTACTCCACAGAGGGTTAGAGGCTCGCCGAAAAATAGTGGGAGGCAAGTATTAAATTTGCCAATATTCGTTTAGTAACTTGCCATACGCGATCATATCATTTTTTTTAGTCAATAAATTAATATATTAGTTGGACTAATAATTAATTGTTGTTTTAATTAAAACAGTTGAACTGTATTCAAACTATTTCATTTATAGTTGATTATATAATTGGATTATAGTAATCAATATATTTGAATTAATAAATTGAATTATAGTTGATTTTATAATTGGATTATAGTAATCAATATAATTGAATTAACCTATTAAATTATAGTTAATTATATAGTTAGACTATAGTAATCATTATAATAAATAGTACCTGAAATCGTTGATTATATAGTTGGACTATTAGAATCAAGATAATTGAAAGATTAATGTTTAAAACATAATCTTGGGGAAAATGTATTTAAACGACTTTAATTTTCAAATTGGGAATAAAACATCAAGATGGTCCTGGAAACTAATAAGTTACTTTATTTGATAAAATAACATATTAGGCCTAAGCCCGGAGTTAAGCAAATAGTAGAGCATGATATTTGGAATATTCATGTGATGATAAATTTAGTGCTTAATCCGTTATGCTTGCCAAATAAACTCATTAATTTCTTAATCAAGATTAAGGATTAGATCCTTATAGTATGATATTGAAATTGAAGGATCTTCATAGATCTATTTTTGGATCTTTGAAGTACTAAATTGCAATAGTAAACTCTTGGAGAGTTAATGGCTATACTCAATGAGTCAAAGCCAAAGTTTGCAATAAGGCAAGAAGCGCAAGGCGCGCATCTTATTTCGACATTCCGGAAGGCCAAGGCTTGGCCAAAGGCTTCTGGGTGTGGAAAAAGGGCAAAATACAAAATCATTATAATCTTCTGGGAAGATAAAGGACATATCCCAAAATGTCTGCCAAAATTGTGGCAAACGGGATCGCGGAAGCGTGACTGCCGTTTGGACAAAGCAGACATGAAGGACCTGAAGAAGATGCAAGGCTCCGACTTCAAATATGTTTGTCATAAAGATGTTCGCACCTAGTATTAAAATTAGATTTTAGATACTGGAGGTGGTACATAAATATGTACTGTTGAGCAGTATCTGCTGTCAGCAGGATACTGACTTCAGATGAGAATTA
>SKCR01007594.1:0-24682 GCA_019454045.1 Zanthoxylum bungeanum | reverse complement strand
CCTCGATCCAGTTTAAAACATAGACATTACGGGTGTTTAAATTTTCGGATCAACTACCGACTCGACTCGCTCGGGTTTGAAAAAAATTAATTCATGTTCGGGTTAACTCAATACAACTCGCAAATATCGAGTTGGGTCACAGGTTTGATTTTTCAAACCCAACCCACATTTCTTACAATAAATTTTTTACTGTTTTTCTAAATTTTATTTTAAAAAGTTTTTACTACTATTTCAATTGTTTACTACTTTTATTGTCTTTAAACTTTATATATATGACATATTTAAGGGATATTAAATAGATATTATTTATATCTCAAAATAATTAATACATCAAAGAAAAAATTTCTTTTTTGGCGACTTGACCCGACCCTCTCGGGTTTAATAAAACAAATTTCGGATTTCAGGTTTGCTTATTCTCTTGACCAGCTCAGGTTTAATAAATTCGACCCGAACTTGATCCAACTTGATTCGTGAATACCCTTAATCGACATGATAAGTAAACAAAAACAAAGAGGGGACTAAATTTTTATCCTTTAATATATTTATTTAATAAAAAATATATAATGATTTCACTTCTTTTCTAAAAAAATAAAAATATTATTAAAAACACAAAAGACAAAATTTAGTCTCCTCTTTGTCCTTACTTTGTCTACATATCATTTCTCTTAGAAATATAGAGTAATTTTTTTAATTTCAAAATTTTTTGATAGCATTTGGAGTTGGGTTTTTGAGAATTAAAAAAAATTATTTTACATGTTGAAAAGTTTTTTCTAAAAAATTACATTGTCTAGATTATCTTTTTCTTACAAGATTATTTCATTATTTCCTAACACAATTTTAATATTTTTCTATTGCAGACTGAAGATACTGTTGTAAATTCTTCAAATATGGTTGGTTAAGATGGAGGAGGGGCATATCCCTTAGATGATGCCCTATAGAGACATGTCCTCCAATTGAGAAGCATGGAAGGGATACAATCTTTTGGAAGGTTGCACCCCAACTCAAAGGGTGTCCTTAAGGCACCATTCCATGCATTTATAAGGAAGGATCCATGTTCATTCTCAACATCTGAAGGAAATCCGAATTTTGTGAGTCACATTTTCATTGTTTTGTAAGAAAGAGTTCCACCATATTCCAAGTTCAATCATTTGTTAAGGAGTGCCCCCTTAAACAAGAAAAATCCAAGGAATACTGGGAGAACGTTAGCCACATTGCATTATAGAGCACCACGACAGAGGCTAATGAGTTCTTAAGGACGGAGAATAATCTCGACTTGGACATTGTTTATCAGGTTTTTCTGATTTTTCAAAGTTTTAGGGTTTTACATGTTAGTGTAGATCTAGTTTGTGTTTTGTGTTTTGATTGTTTAAAGCATGTTAATTTTATCTTTAATGACACTAAACCACCAACAATCTTAAGAACTTATTAGTTTAGTGTTGTTAGATAGAAATTCGCATGCTTAGATAAGGAAATTTTCTAGAAAATATCGTATGTGCATGAAAAATATGTAAGGACGTTCGAACGCCCGACGAACGCGAAGGTAAAAATATGAAATTTCGTAAGAACGTTCGAACGCGTCTTCAAACGCAACTCGAACGCAGGCCTTCTGCCTAAGAACGTTCGAACACATCTTCAAACGCAAATCGAACGCAAACCATCTGACTTAAAATGTTCAAACAACACGAACGTAAACTCTCTGGAATACTTCGTTCGAATGCATTTCCGGACGCCACACGAACGTAAACTCTCTGGAATATTCCGTTCGAACGCGTTCTCGAACGCTCCACGAATGTGAACTTGCTGGAACACTTCGTTCAAATGCGTTCTCGAATGCAACACGAACGTGCACACACTGGACAGTCTCGTTCGAACGTAGATACGAACGCGACACTAACGAATTAGTCCTGTAATTGTTTATAAACTGAATAGACTTAGATTAATTTAAGTAATCATAATATTAACTTAGTAAATCATATACTGAATCACAATAATCTTGGTAGTATAGATTTAAGTTATTATTAGGGTGTTCAATTATCACAAGCATACACAGTGATAAAGTTGAAAATTAATTGTGTGTTGCATACTTGGGTGAGAATTTAAAGTGTAATCATACACAAGTAATTCCATCTAATCTTGATTGACACATACATATATATCTACACATATCGAATATTGTATTGTAAAATCAAAAGTGTATTACTAAGTTTTGAATCACTAAGAGATTCTGTTGAGAAAGTGTTTAAAGGATATTCTGTCAAAAATGTGATAAGAGCCTAAATGGTCAGGGATTTAAGTGGTTACTCCGGACCCCCCTCGTCCTCTGGGAATATTCCTTTATTTACTTTTCATAAGAAACTTTAGTCGAAATTCAAGGACTTGTGTTTATTGGTACTAATGTCCAATAGAACAACGAGTGAATACTTGGTATATCACTTTGAACAAGATCATTTCTTGATCGTTGTGCAATTTGTCTTTTGTAGACTTATTAACCCATGTTGGTTTTCCAATTACATATGGCTAGCGGAAAATCGCAGTACCGGTCGCTCATGGAGAAAAACCGGAAAAATTTGGTGGGACAAACTTTAAACAGTGGCAGAGCAAATGATGTTCTACCTGACAACTCTCCAGTTGGCTAACTTCCTCAAAGATCCTCCGGGTCCTGTGGAGGGTGAATCGGAAACAGCCAATGAACTGCGAAAACATACATGGTTTTCCGGTGACTTCCTGTGCAAGAACTATCTTTTGGGTGGACTTGACAATACCATGTACAATGTTTACCAAGGCATGACTTCTGCGAAGATTCTCTGGGAATATCTCGAGAAGAAATACAAAATATGGGATCTGGACTACAAGATGGTAGATTTAAGAACAGTTATGTCTCAGTTGGGTGAACTACAATTGATCATTCATGAAAATACTGGATGAATGAATAAAATTCTGTGAGACGTTTCAAGTTGCCACCATAATTGAAAAGTTACCTCCATCATGGAATGACTTCAGGAGCTATCTGAAACACAAAAAGAAACAGATGAGCCTTGAAGACCTTGGAGTCCGGCTGAGGATCGAAGAGGACAACATGAAGTCCGAAAAGGCCAGCTACAAGACTATGAAGTCTAAGGCCAACATCGTCTAGGGTGTAAAGGGTAGCAAGAAGAGAAAGAACAGTGGAGCTGATTCTTCCCAAACTAACAAGAAATTCAAGGGGAAGTGCTACAACTGTGGAAAGAGCGGTCATATGGCAAAGGAATGTAGAAATAATAAGTCTTAGGACAAGGGCAAGAAAAATAAAAATGAGACCCATGTTACTGAAGATGAGCAGCTAACTGAAGAGATCTCATAGATGAACCTATCAACAGTGGTAACTGAAGCCAACTTGGTTGGGAATCCGAGAGAATAGTGGGTAGACATTGGGGCTACTCGTCATATCTGTGCAAATAGCAATATGTTTTCCTCGTATCAGAAGGTCGATGGCAGCGATCATCTGACAGTGGGAAACTCGTCTACCTCCAGAGTGGTTGGATAAGGCACAGTGGTTCTGAAGATGACATCCGGAAAAGAGCTTACATTGAAGAATGTATTGCATGTTCCAGATATTCGGAAGAATTTGGTCTCGGGCTCTCTCCATAGCAATACTGGTTTTAAGCTTGTATTTGTTTATGATAAATTTGTATTGACAAAAAATGATGTGTATATAGAAAAATGATACCTCAATGAGGGCCTTTTCAAATTCAATGTAATGACTGTCAATCGACACAATGATATTAATAAAGCTACAACTTCTGCTTATATTATTGAGTCACAAAATGTGTGGCATGGGAGGTTAGGACATGTTAATTATGATACAATGCGTAAATTAATTAACATGGACCTTATACCTAAGTTTGCAATTGATAGCCAACATAAGTATGAGGCACGTGTTGAAGAAAAAATGCATAGAACATCATCTCATTCCATAGAACGAAAATCTGAACCATTGGAACTTGTACACACTGATGTGTGTGATATGAATATTGTGCAAACAAGAGGCGGTAAAAAGTACTTTGTCACTTTTATCGATGATATCACAAGATTATGTTATGTGTATTTGCTGAGGAGCAAAGATGAAGCTATTGAGAGCTTTGTACACTATAAGAACGAAGTTGAAAATCAACTTGGAAAGAAAATCAAGAGAATCAGGAGTGATAACGGTGGTGAATATGTGTCACCATTCGATGAATATTGTTCCGTTCATGGAATTATTCACGAAACCACTGCTCCTTATTTGCCTCAACAAAACGTGATTGTTGAACGCAAAAACCAAACATTGAAGGAAATGATGAACGTCATGTTGACAAGTTCTAGTTTACCCCAGAACTAGAACTTGTGGGGGGAAGCCTTGCTTTCCGCGAACTATGTTCTAAACAAGCTTCATCACATGAGATTGGACAAGACACCATATGAGTTGTGGAAAGATCATGTACCTTCCTACAAATACCTTAAAGTGTGGGGGTGTTTTGCCAAAGTAATGGTTCCTAAACCTAAGAAGGTTAGAATATGACCCAAAATTGTTGACTGTATATTCATTGGATATGTTCGCAATAGTAGTGCGTATCGATTCTTGGTACACAAGTCTGAGATTCCTAACATCAATCCGAATATGATAATTGAGTCAAGGAATGCGATATTTTTTGAAGAGACGTTTCATTGTAAGGAAAGACAAAGAATATAGTCTCTCAAAAGAACGATTGATATTGTCAAAGAATGGAGTCTCTCAAAAGAACGATTGATAGTGTCAAAGACAGTGATCAGATTGACCGAGAGTCAGATCAACGAGTAAATGTTGAGACAATCGAACCTAGACGTAGCAAAAGAGCTAGAACGTCTAAGTCGTTTGATCCCGATTTTCTGACATACTTGTTAGAAAATGAGCCTCAAAGTTATAAAGAAGTAGTGTCTTCGCCGGAGGCACCTTTGTGGAAAGAGGCTATCAACAGTGAGATTGATTACATCCTACATAACCATACTTGGGAGTTGGTTGATCTTCCTCCAGGATTTAAGCCACTGGGCTACAAATGGATATTCAAATGGAAGATGAAACCGGATGGATCAATAGATAAGTACAATGCGAGCCTTGTCATAAAAAGTTATAGACAAAAGGAATGTCTTGATTACTTTGACACATATTCACCAGTGACACGTATCACATCAATAAGAATGCTCATAGCCATATCAGCTATATTTGGTCTTGAAATACATCAAATGGATGTAAAGACGACATTCTTGAATGGTGAATTGGATGAAGAGATTTACATGGAACAACCAGAAGGGTTTAAAGTTCCTGGACAATAACAGAAGGTGTGCAAACTTGTAAAATCCTTGTACGGATTAAAACAAGCACCTAAACAATGGCATGAGAAATTTGAAAAAGAGATGTTGTCAAGTGGGTTCAAAACCAATGAGTGTGATAAGTGTGTGTACACCAAATCAACTCAAAAATGATATGTCATTGTGTGTCTATATGTAGACGATATGCTGATAATTGGTAGTAATCATGAAATGATTCAGTCTACCAAAAATGTGTTATCCAGCAGATTTGATATAAATGATTTGGGAGTAGCTGATGTGATCCTAGGAATTAAGATTTCTAGGACATCAGATGGATATATATTATCTCAAACTAATTATATTGAGAAGATACTTGAGAAATATAACAAAGGGGATCTAAATGTGGCTAGAACCCCCTTAGACATAACTCTTCATCTATCAAAGAATGCTGGCTTTAGAGTATCGCAATTAGAGTATTCGAGAATCATCGGAAGTTTGATGTATCTCACGAATTGCATACGACCTGATATCGCTCAAGCTGTGAACATGCTTAGCAGATATACGACCAATTCAGGACATAACCACTGGAAAGCCATAACAAGAGTTTTGAGGTATCTGAGAGAAACTTCAAAATATGGGCTACATTACGAGAGATATCTTACTATTCTAGAGGGATACAGCGATGCTAACTGGATATCTGATACATTGGATTCCAAATCTACGAGTGGATTTATTTTCACACTTGGTAGTGCAGCCGTGTCATGGAAATCCTCGAGGCAAACATGTATCACCCGGTCTACTGTGAAATCAGAGTTCATAGCGTTAAACAAAACAACGGAAGAAGCAGAATTGCTTCGAAATTTCTTGGAGGATATTCCTAGTTGGCCTAAACCGGTGCCAGCGATAAGCATACATTGTGACAGCTAATCGGCTATTGGGAGAGCCCAAAATACAATATATAATGGTAAGTCTCGACACATACGTCGGAGACATAATACCATACGTCAACTGCTCTCAAGTGGCATAATATCAATCGATTATGTTAAGTCGAAGGAAAACCTAGCGGATCAACTAACTAAAGGTTTACCTAGAGAGCAAGTTGAGAAGTCATTGAGGGGAATAGTCTTGAAGCCTATAAATTAAGAATTGTCACTGTGGAAACCTAACCTAGCTGAATGTAGATCCCAGGATCTAGGTTCAAAAGGGACAACTGAAACTTTGTGCAATTCAAAATAAGTACTTAAGAGTTTTGTACTCTTTCCCATTCCGATAATGACGTCGAGTGTTGTCTGTCAATGTTAGGATAAACTAAGACTTTTAATGATCACTATATTGGGAGATGAGTCCTAATGAGGGTAAATGCATATTACATCTTCATAGTAGATCAATTATTTAAAGTAAGAAGTAAGGCCGCTTCCATGGGATCTTACAGGCTGATTTCCCTAAAGTGTTTGATGAATCCAATACCGCTGTTCATGGCCGAAATGAACACAACCGTAGAATGAAAAATGATCGAAGTAAAGCTGTGTGTTGGCGATTTTCTTGGTTTACACCAATGGCAGAACAATTCAAGACTGTGGGTCACTGGTTTGCCAAGTAAATCTGATTGTCATTCACTAGGAAAGGTTCAAGGTGAAAGCTACCTATTTCGATACAGCTTTAGTTCATGGAAACTCTCTCAAGTGTCTGCATGAATATTTGAAGAATTTTGGGGGATTGTTGTAAATTCTTCAAATATGGTTGGTTAAGATGAAGGAGGGACATGTCCCTTGGATGGTACCCTATAGGGACATGTCCTCCAATTGAGAAGCATGGAAGGGGTACAACCTTTTGGAGGGTTGCACCCCAACCAAAAGGGTGTCCTTAAGGCATCATTCCATGCCTTTATAAGGCATGATCCATGTTTATTCTCAACATTGAAGGAAATCCGAATTTTGTGAATCACATTTTCATTGTTTTGTAAGAAAGAGTTCCACCATATTCCAAGTTCAAACACTTGTTAAGGAGTGCCCCCTTGAACAATAAGAATTCAAGGAATCCTGGGAGAACGTTAGCCACATTGCATCCGTAGAGCACCGTGACAGAGGCTAATAAGTTCTTAAGGACATATAATCATCTCGACTTGGACGTTGTTTATCAGGTTTTTATGGTTTTTCAAAGTTTTAGGGTTTTGCATGTTAGTGTAGATCTAGTTTGTGTTCAGTGTTTTGATTGTTTAAAGCATGTTAATTTTATGTTTAATGACACTAAACCACCAACAGATACTTTAACCGGCTTAGGGATTATTTTTTGTTTTATTCTACACTATTATTATCTGATTATCACTATAGTCTATCGCGTAGGCTTCACCAAAAAAAAAAACATTTATCACTAAACGTCTAAATATAAGTGTGAAATGTTTATTTTTTCCTAAATGAAAAACAAATGAAATATGATATTTATGTCCTTAAAAAAAGTATGACATGTAATCATTACAAATTTTATAAATTAAATTATTAGAAAGTAAAATATTAATATATAAACACACATATTTATTGATAATAATACCCTACCACTTTAATAAAAAAGATTATAACCTATTTGCTTTATTTGACATATAAAAAAATTTGATACATGTGTTTTTTAAGAAATTTATTAAAAAAAATATATTTTATCACTTAGTATTAAAAAAAAATCATATCTCTAAACTTATTTCAGCACTAGGATTTTAAATTTTATTTATCTTTAAATTTTTTTTTACTAATAAGAGGTGTTGGTAAAAAAGAATACAGTCACAATGTGATTGAGGTCACAATATAATTGTTATCAATGTGCCTGAGGGTCGGTAATATGACAGATGGTCAGTAATGTGATCGAGGGTCGACAGTATGACTAAGGTCACAATTGTGACCGTACTCAATTTGATCGAGGGTCGGTAATGTGACTAAGGTAATTAATGTGACCGATGTTTGACAATGTGACTGATGTAATAATTTTTTAGATGGTGGTTTTCGGCTCCCAAGAAGTCAGAATCCCTAAGAGGAGTAGAATGAGGATTGCAGTTAATGAGTAAAAGTCCAAGGACATTGTGAAGAGAATAGGTCAGCAGAGGGGCCCGAGCCTGAGGTGCACGTTGGGACATCTAGGTGGTCATGTACGAGGTGGTTAGGTCCGACAGCTCTAGGAAGTTTGTGAAGACTTACCTGATGTGGTTGGGTCAGCCTCGACATCAGACTCTCGGGACAACATCGACATCAGACTCTCGGGACAGCCTCGACATCAGACTCTTAGGACAGACTCTCGGGACAGCCTCAACATCTCGGGACAGCCTCGACATCACACTCTTCGGGCAGCCTCGGTATATCAGACCCGGTTGAGGAAATCAGACAAGCACCTAAAGTCTCGGCACACCGACCCGATCTGTTAGTAGACACAATGAAAGATGTTACATGTCTCGACATCACACCTGTTCACCTACGTCGGAGGTGCTGAACCTTATGCGCATGTATGAATGACATAAGCCCTATATGAAACCTGTAACCGCCAGATGGTTGGATGGACGTAACGTACGAGTAATGAACAATAACGTACGAGAAATAAACAGTAACATCCGAGTAATGGGCAATAACGACAAGGAAACATGGCCAACGTCATGAATGGCCATAACATGCGAGTAATGGGCAGTTCACGTGGTTGACGTCATAAGCAGTTGTAACATTAGAATTTATCTTAGTATATAAAGGAATTGAGAACTCATTGTAAGGGGTTGGCTAATTTATTTCTTCACTTGTAAAAGAGAGTAAAAAGCTTATTGTAAGTAGGAGCTAGTAAGAGGCCGGTCAGCCGAGCTAGAGTTAGAGAGAGGTTGAGCCGACCCGAGGTGGAAATAAAAATCTTTCTTCTATTTACGTCTGTGGACGTAGGTTGGATCTATTCCGCCGAACCACGTTAAACCTTATGTTTTGTCTGTGTGTTTTCTCATCTTTTGCTAAGTTTGCATTTGGTCCCCAAACTAAACAAATTCACAATTGAGAGAAATTTGTTCGAGGAGTGATTTTCCCAAATTACCCCTGGAACGAAAATCAATCGTAAATATAATTATAACCGTGCTCAATGTGATTGAGATTCGACAATATAACTGATGGTCAGCAATGTGACTGTGGTAACTAATGTGATTGAAATCATAAATATGACTGATGATCGACAATGTGACATATATGATTAAGGTCACTATTGGAATGCTTCAAGTACCAATTGAACTATACACAACGCCTAAATATTAGATCCAAATATGCATTTTTATTAATTATTATACATTATTTATAGTTATATGGTTACTAAAGAATGTCAATTTATGCATGAGAGATTTAATTTATTAAATATATGCATTAATTGATAGACTTATAATAGTTAATATAGTTACAAAATATTGTAATGGCCATTGGGAAATATTTCTATACAGTCTATTTTCAAAACATTTCCCAGTCAAGATCTTCTTATAAATCAAATTTTGGACCCAATGAGACCAGTGGTATATATTGTATATCGAAATATGACTTCTATGGCTATATTATAATGAAAATGAGCCATTTACGAAATGGCTAAAAGTCATTTTTTTTTTAAAAAGTAAAATGGCCAGTTTACCATTGGCCATTTTAAATTGAAAATGGCTACTGCCATGAAATGAAGAATGGCCTTCGGCCATTAATTAACAAAAATGGCTTGGCCATTTGATCAAAAAGAAATGAAGAAGAGGATCTTCATTCACACTGGCCATAATATAAAGAGAGGGTAATGGTGGAAGGGTTTCATTACACATGGGTCTTAATTGGTAAGCTTCTATTTGATTCAACAGGATTAAGATGATTGGGCCATAATCCTTCTTGATAATCTCTGCAACCTGCAAATTTTCAAGAAAAATTGAGAGTCTAAATACAAGAAAGAAAATGCCTAACATGCGGAAAGAATTTCTACCTACAAATAGAACTTACCTCATCTTGGATACCATCAATAGTATCATTATCGTGGGTATCACTGAACCAAGTAAAGAAGCTGCATTCAATTTCAAAAATCAGATGCTAGGCACCGATATGAATTGATGCTAGGCACCGTGTATGGCCTTTAATAAGTTTTTTACGAAAAGCATTCAACTCTCTCTCAGTTATAAATGGGAAAAAGAAACAAAAAAAATAAATAACCATGATAATTCATAACATTTTTTGATTATCTTCCAAGATGTAGATTGTGCCAAAATCAATCACTTTTCGCCAACTGACAAAGATGTAAACTGATAGTTCTTGGCTACCAGTGAACATATATAATCTATGATAATCATGAATCAACATATTGCCCCAACTTAACTTTTAGTTGAAACTAATTTCAGATTATAGTCCAAGTCTGGAATCTGGATCAATTCCTCAAATAAAAAGAGAAAATGGATCACGGTAGAGCAAACTATTCTGGCCACTAACTTCAACTAAAAACAGCCAACAGGATTTTAAAAAACCAACCTTTCTTCAGCAATTGGCTTTTTTTCCCCTCAGGATTGACTCCATTTGGTATGCCCTTTATATGTAAAGAAAGTAATTAGATCAAAATCAAGCAGAATATGACGGATAGCAGTCACTGAATATAGCAAAATAGGCAAGCCCTCTTTCCACTTGATTGATGTAGCAGTAATTTCCACTTAACCCTCGATAAAAGTCTGGGTGATATGATATTGGTTTGGTCAGATTGGTGTATTTGGGTCATTTTGGCGGATTTGAAAGATTCCTTAGGTTATGGAGCTTGGGCCGTGCACGCGACTTTATATGAAGGCTTTAATTATGTATAAGGCATGTATGGATGAGTCTTGGACGTGTATGGACCGCCTTGATTGATTTTGGGCTTAATTTTTGAATGTTGTATTTTAATCATAACTTTATCATCTGATGTTTGATTTTGGTGATTTAAGTTGCGCTGAAAAGAATACTCAGAGATCTACAACTTTGTAGTTCACGTCAAAGTCAAATTCGGACTCCTTCTTGATCAAAATACAGACTCAAGTTATCCTTATAATTTTTATGTTTTATGTTCTTAAGATTATATTATGTTGAAGTGTTGGTCTGAACTTTAATTAAATTAAAAAACCCATGCATATAATTTTTAAGGATTTTATGTGTTATTGAGTTTATTTTACTATAGTTTTATTATGTATGGGTAGAATTAGGGTTAGCCACATATTTAAAGAGGCATTATTCGTTGTAATTGATAATTAATTAAAAAACCCATCTTTTAATAAAAAAATCATTATTTTCGTAAGACTTTAGTAACCCTCAACTTGTCATTGTTGTATTTGGCTTATCAAATGCTTGATAACCCTTTGTGGCGTCTCCCCTTAGCACTTTAGGTTTCTGTTGCTAGTTCTTCAGAGGTTTAGAGTTTGAATACGAACTGAATTGGCTTTCTTGGGAATGATCTCAATCTCGTGAGGGTTTGTTTCGCTTGTTTCAGACAGGTTTTCATCACTTGGTAATTGGCATACTCCATCTTATATTCTGCTACACATGGAAGTTGTTGTGAAAATGACTTCACATATTCTCTTACTTTTTTTTTCAACTTTACTCCACAAAACATGATTATATTGCTCAATAAATTATTTCAATGTTGTTTTTGAGTTAACATACCCATTAAAGAAGGCATTCATACTTTCACTACGTTGAGTGGTTGGCATGCCTGCCCAAAAACTATTCTTTAGAAAACATGGAGCCCAATGATGTCTCTCCTGATATAACACACTAAGTCATTCATTACAGCCCAAATCATATTGAACAAGCATATGATGCCAAGTTTCATTAAATTGTGCAACATTTTGTGAATCATAAACAATGAAATGTAATAACTGAGTGATTGCATGGTATTCCATATAGCCTCTTAATTTTTCAGAAACTTTCTTCAATATATGCCACAAACACCACCGATGTCGAGAAGTAGCAAAAACAATCTCAATTTCTTTTTTAATTGCCCTATCTTGGTTAGTAATGATTCCAATAGGTGCATCATTGAACATGCAAGATAGCCATGTTCTAAATAACCATGTAAAAGTCTCAGTGTCTTCATGTGATATCAATCCACATCCTAACAATATAGAATGAACATGATTATTAACTCCCACAAATGGAGCGAATGACATGTCATATTTATTTGTTAGATATGTGGTGTCGAATGTAACAACATCTCGACATCACCAAAAGATTTGTAGGTGGCCCTACTCCTCGGATCAGTCCAAAATATATTTTTTAATCGACCTTTATCATCCAAGTTCAAGCTAAAGTAAAACCTATCGTCTTCTACTTATATTTTCATCAAGTAGTTTTATAAAGCTACAACATCTCTTTCGCCAAGCCAAAATATTATTTGTTTGTCAACATGATTTCTACAATCTCTTGCCGTGGATGTAACATTTTCATGCCCACCAGCCTCAATAACAAGAGAATTACTACTTTGGGAAACTCTAATTCCAACTCGATCATTTATCTCAAATTTCCTTTTTGCATGTATATTGATGCTACGGTTACATCTGAAATAATTGGACTTCGATGAAATAATAATTTATGGTTGTGCTCGAGAACTAAAGTTCAACCCTCCATTTTCCAACTTCATCTACACATCCACAAATTTTAGCATTGCAACCATTTTTGAATTAGGTTGGGGCCTTAAAATATTACTCAAAGTCGTTTTTGAAAAGTCGCTTCTCCCACAAGCAAATGTCACATATCTAACATTCCCATCAACCCTCATTATACTACTTCTACGTACTACTGGAAACCCTTTCCGTTTACCATATTATTTGTAATAACTAAACATATCATTATAATTATCAAAAAGTTCATCATTGGCATTATCATCAATTTCATTAATATTTATATCTACACCCTTATCCTCTTCAAATTCAGTGTCTAATTCTAAATTCTTCATTTTCTATCACCCTCAAATTATAGATGAAGCCTCTATCAAATATTAGATATATATATAAATTAATGACATCAACAACAGAACACACAAGTAATTTAAAGTAATTAGAATACTTAGGCACAAAATTAACTAAAAATCATTCAAAAATAATAACACATATATTTCACAGTTTTGTTACTGGATAAAATAATCAAAAGATTCAAAGAAATTGGGTATTTACCTAAATCAAGCGATTGGTTTTGGCTGGTGATGTTCGGCTTTTCGTTATTCGTCGTTCTTGGGGCTGTTGTGTTTTCTTCAAAGGAGATGGACGCAGATCTTCATCATGCTTCGTTCTTCATTATGCTTCGTTCTTCGATCGGCCTTCTTGTATACTTTGGGGCATTTTGAAAATGGGCGTTTTCTTCAATCTGGGGTGGTTGTGTTTTCTTCAATTTAGGGATGTTAAAAATTGCGTTAAGTTTTGATAATTTGGGGTTGTTTCAATTTGGTTTGTTTGGCAATTGGTTTACACTTAAACCATCTCAATTTTTATTTCTTAAAACGCACCGTTCTGCGCCAACGTTTGTAAAAAAATAGGTAAATATATCATTTCTCACTAAAGAATTAAGCCAAGTATTTTTCGTTATTTATTTATTTATATTTACTGTTAAAGGAAAAATAAATCAAATAATGGAGATGGTTTAAATATAATTTGTTTTAAGCGTCCAAGTCTTGAGTTCGGACTCAAATAGAACATTTAGTTTATTTTTAAAAATTTTATGACAGATAAAATTTTATCACAAGTTCTTCATAAATTTTGCGACAGAAAAAATCTTTATCATAAGTATAAAATTTCGTGAGAGACAAAATCTCTATCATAAATCTTGTGATAAACAGAACCTCTATCATAAGTCTGTCACAAAATTTTGTGATAGACAAAATCTCGTCATAAATTCGTCATAAATTTTGTGATAAATAAATTTTCTATCATAAATTCGTCATAAATTTTAGTTAGAAAAATCTTTATCATAAGTCTATCACATATCTTCATGATAAATAATATTTCGTTATAAACTCGACTCGGCATAAATTTCTTGACTGAAATTATTTTGTTAGTAAGATAAAAAAATAATTTCTCAGCCACGAATATCAAGATAGAACGTGGGATGTACTACTTAGACATCATTAGAGAGAGAGACACACGCCTTACTACTTCCGAGCTATAAGATTCCACCCAAAACGACATAATCCTACTTGATATGGCCCTATGATCGAAATACACTGAATTATATACAGAGTTGACTCGGTCAATTCGGAAAATTAAAAGTCAACACTAATACATATAATCCACCTGTCCTGTTAAGTCGTTTGACTGTCTGTGTCAATTAAGATACCCCATATCAAGAAGACTTATTATTAGAAACCACTCAAATATTCTACGGCAGATTTTTTACGCGGCTCGGGGGTTGTTTGGTATTTTTCTTACACTATTATTCTTCAATTATCACTTTAGTTTATGATTTTATCTAATAGGCTTCGTTTAAAAACAAAACACACCACATTCTTCATGACTTACATTTGATAATTAATCAAATATTTTAATTTTGTCTTAGATAAATTGATAAATTTTAATAAAAAACATTATTCCAAAATTTAAGTCATACATATCTCTTGATTTTATTATTATATATGATAGACAATAACAATATTTGTTTATTTTTTTTTAAGAATATAATAACATTAATAATTTAGTGGGATGTACTAAATCATTATTATTAAATTACATTTTTTTCTCACTATCTTTCTTCATTGTCTCCATATTTCCACATTGATCCCCATTTCCGTTAAACTTAGTCATATTAGGCATCTTGAACTGTGCCGGCAACTGTTCCTCGAAAGTCAGTGTGTCATAATCCAGCAGATCCTCATTCTTACCCCTCATCTTGCGGGTAACCGACTCAACCTGATCCCGAAGTTTCTGTAACTCTGCCTGAGACCCAGATACTCTGCCTGCTGCATACTCTGCCATATCATCATCAAAAGCGGGGGTATCATCCCCCAATCTGTTCGGAGATTCCTCTTGCCTCACATCCCCAGAATTAACCCCGACACGAGACCCAGCTATACCAGCCATAGCAGTAGTCAAAGCTTGCAACTGTTCAGTGATCTTGGCGAGACCGTTCTCTAACTGATCCATACGGGACACCTCATTATCGGATTCACTCATACTTGTTCTTTTAGTGAGTCTTGTCCCTTCTCTAACCCAAAACGGTATTGTAGGCACTGCATTTTTACACATAAGTCCCTATGATGAGTTTCATTTTGGAGACACTACCTTTTAAGTCACGGAGGTCACGGGAAACGAACATCGGAAGGGGAAATTCAGAATAAACAAGGTTCACTGTTTTCGTTAGTGCTGCGTTCGTGTTTACGTTCGAACGTCAAACGGATTACGGGCGTTCGTGCCGCGTTCGAGGAAGCGTTCGAACGGTGTCGGTAATTCTGGTTTTGCTGCTAGCCTCACATCCAGCCCAATTAGCCCCCCAAAGCCCATAAAACACATCCCAAATTAAATAAATAAATATTATTTAAACATTAAACATTAAATAAAATATTAAACCATTTACCAATTAATAAAGCATTACCAAACTTAAACTAAAATCATGCCTAATTTAAATAATTTGAATATATTATATACTAAAACTAAAAAGAAGATATACCTAATTAAAATCTATCCTAACCAATTAAGCCAATCATATATTTGACTTCATAATCTAATAAGATAATTACAATCTAAAATATTGTATTCCTAAACCAAACCAATCAAATCCCTTGCTTTCCTTGTCCAACACCAAATCAAATCCCTCTTTAATTAGCCAAATCCCTTTCCTTGTCAAGCCTAACCATTTGCCTATAAAAAGAACCCTTCACCAACCTTCTCAACCCTAGTCCCTAGCTCATACACCACACATAAAAATTACAGGAAGAACACACCCAAAAACAGTAAGCAAAAGATAAAGAGGAAACGACAGCGAAACCACAAGGAAACATAGCAAAAGACGGAGAACGACGACTCAAAACAGTAAGACAACGAACGAGAACAGTGAACCAGTGAACCGGGAGAGTTGCGGAGCATCCACCCTCCGACGATCGTGTACCGTACATCCGAGAGGTGATTTAAAAGGTTAGACCTGATGGTACTTTTCACACTCGTCTTTATTTGATTTTTGTTATTTATTTTGATTGTATTTTACTTGTTTTTTAAATCTTGTTTGTGTATGATGTGTGTTGTGGGTATTGGATGAATGAAAGAGTGTCGTCTCTTGTGGTATATAGGATGGAAACCCAGACGTAAATTCCGTAGCCGAATCCGAATGGACGGTAGTGCGGTCTGTACTTGGGACACAACTCCACGTACCGCTTGAGTAAACGGCACCCCCTTTTGTTTTGTGTTGCTTTTGTTTATTTTTCGTCACTTGAACTCTGTATGTTGTCTTTTTATGCATGGTTCAATCGAGCGCATGGGCTTAGTAAGTGGAATGAAAGATCCCCTATGGGGAGGGGTTAAAGCCCTTTACCACGATGCTTTGCTGCGCCGGTTGATGTGTGTTCGGTTGGATGCAAGACACGTTCAATCGAAAATACTTAGTTGAATATGATTGTCTTTATGTTTGTATGCATGATGTGATGTGACGCGCATGGGCTTAGTATGTTGGTCTAAAGGTCCTCTCTTTGAGAGATCAAGAGCCCCCAAAAGGCCACCTTTACGGCAGTACTCCGCCGCGCCCCCCTTTACTTTGTTGTTTATATATTGCGTCCCATTTCATGCATCAGGTCTGTTCCCGTTCGAACGCGTTTACGAACGCAACTCGAACGCGCATGCATTTTTGCCTTATCATGCATCAGGTCTCATTTTCGTTCGAACGCGTTCACGAACGCCATACGAACGCGAGCATTCTGTTTCATTTCCGTTCGAACGCGTTATCAAACGCCATACGAACGCGAGCATTCTGTTTCATTTCCGTTCGAACGCGTTATCAAACGCCATAACGAACGCGAACCTTCTGTTTACCGTTCGAACGTGTTTACGAACGCTACACACGAACGCGCACACACTGAACTGAGTCTGTCTTATCATATTCATGCATAATTGCCTCTTGGTTGATCTTTCTTGTGTTATATAGCCAACCGTATTATTTGTATCCTGCATTTATCCATTCTATGTGTTCTTGGGATTGTATTCAAGCATGATTAGACTGTTAGCATGTTATTTGGTTAATAGGTTCATGAGATAGTACTCAAGCATGATTATGTCGTTCTTAGTTTTCCATATCATAGGATTGAAATATGTTCATGAGATTGCCATGTGATGTTGCATGTTGTGATGAACTTGTTGATGTATGCATATGAATTTAGAAGCATGATATTTTTGGAAATAAATGTTATTTAAGCCTGGTTAAATTATTACATAAATCCTTTTATTACAAGTGACATAAGTAAGGGACCATTCCGAACCCAACGGTTTGAGGTCTTCCCTTGCGAGGGGTGAGTGCGGCCTTAATCTCATTTTTTCCCCGGTTCACACCGGTGGCGACTCCATTACTCTCCGGTTTAGTCCCCCGTGGCTACTCCGTACTCCCAACTAGGCCGCGAGCCTAGGACAGAACATCGTCGCCCAGGTTCTGTGCTCCCACAGGTATCTATGATGTCTTTTTGAGACATAGATAGTGTTAACATGATATATGTATGTATGAGTTGCATGAGATGCATGTAACATATATAACATACTAAATCAATTATAACTCTCAAGCAAATCGACCCGTTATCATTTTAGAATCTTTCGGGCTAATTGTCATAGGAGTGAACCCATCCCAGTTTAAATGGCCCAATGAGTTCACATCTCATGACAAGGTGCCCGACTAAACCCAAATGGTAACGTTCCGAACACAATCACAAAGTGGCCCATCAATCACTTAGAAGTCTTTGGCCCAATAGTCATGAATACGTTCTTGTCCCAGTTTAAATGGCCCAACAAGCCCATATCCCATGATAAATGGTCCAAGGATCCAAACAACGATGTTCCCAAACACAAGCATAGAAGAAAGATAATGCAAACATGACATAATAATTTCTACAATAATGGCCTATCAACATTTCAGAAGCTTTTGGCCTAATAGTCATAAGGTGCGAACTTGCCCCATTTTAAATGGCCCAGCAAGCCCGCATTTCTGACAATAGTCCAACTGCATCTCCAAATGAGGATGGTCCACAACACATATTCAAGGAAATAATTGTTACTTTAGCCAACCCGGTCTATGGGTGGGTTAGCAAGAGTATAGACAAAGGCTCTCACCGGCGAAGGATGGCTCACAACTAGGTCTCCCCACTCAAGGGTTCGAGCAACCAAGTGAGCACACCCTTTTTTATACACTAAGGTACGTGCCAATGAGCTTTGGTGTGTGACGGACTGTCAAATGGATTTCCCGTTGTAGATTCCCCAGAGGGAAGGTGGAGCGAGGCTCACTTAAATACCCAAGCCTCTTAGGCTCTTATCGCTTGGTGTCAGGAATAAACAACGAGTCCTCCAAATTAGTCCATCACAATAGGCTACGAGTAGATGGCTATCTAGGTGCCTTCACAGCTTTTCCTTCTAGAAAGGTAGTGAATGAAGGAAGACACCAAACCATTACCTAGCCTCAAAATGCCTTTGATTAAACCCTCACTTTATCCACTATAGACACGGTCAATTAAAACATAAATCCAAACATCACAAGACAATATTTCGGGGCCGATTCTCTATCCCCAGTGGAGTCGCCAGACTGTGGGAACACAGGAACTGGGCGACGCATGCTGTCCCGGGCTCGCGGCCCGGTCGGGAGTACGGAGTAGCCACGGGGGACTAAACCGGAGAATAATGGAGTCGCCACCCGGTGTGAACCGGGAAAATGAGATTTAAGGCCACACTCACCCCTCGCAAGGGAAGACCTCAAACCATTGGGTTCGGAATGGTCCCTTACTTATGCCACTTGTAATGACATGATTTGTGTAATAATTTAATCAGGCTTAAGTAGCACTTATTTCCAAGAGTATCATGCTTCTAAATTCACGGGTACAAAATAAAACTTATACATACATTTCACATATATCTCACATCTAATAACACATGCCTGAGAATACCTCAAAGTAACAACGAACATACAACTTCATTCAGCATATCATATTCATGAAAAACACAAGCATACATAATAACCGCACAAGCATACATGTGAGCACTTTTCCAAGTGATACGTGGAATTGTATCCCAAGTACAGACCGCATTACCGTCCATTCGGAATCGGCTACGGAATTTATGTATGGGTTTCCATCCGATATATCACAAGAAAAAAATACTCCAAGTCATCATGGCATAGGTATATGAATCGTAATGCGTTAAATCAAGACTAAGGCAAATGACGCAACTAATGGAATAAACATGCTTTTCATTATTATGTGCACAAAGATAAGAATGACTATGTGTGGTTCCATAAAAAAATCACCTAAGAAACAATTATACATGGCATGTGATGAATATGTCTCAGTTCAGTGTGTTCGCGTTCGTGTAGCGTTCGTAAACGCGTTCGAACGGTAAACAGAAGGTTCGCGTTCGTATGGCGTTTCATAACGCGTTCGAACGGAATGAAACAGAATGCTCACGTTCGTATGGCGTTTGTTAACGCGTTCGAACGGAAATGAAACAGAATGCTCACGTTCGTATGGCGTTCGTGAACGCGTTCGAACGGAATGAGACCTGATGCATGATAAGGCAAAATGCATGCGCGTTCGAGTTGCGTTCGTAAACGCGTTCGAACGGGAACAGACCCGATGCATGAAATGGGACGCAATACATAAACAACAAAATAAAGGGGTGCGGCGAAGTACTGCCGTAAAGGTGGCCTTTTGGGGCTCTTGGTCTCTCAAAGAGAGGACCTTTAGACCAACATACTAAGCCCATGCGCGTCACATCACAACACATGAAATAAAGACAATAAAAGTGTAGGACTTCGTATGCCCAATTGAACGTACATTCAACCCAAACACACTTCGTCCAGCGCGGCGAAGTAGTGTCACAAAGGTGGCCTTTTAGGCTCTTCATCTCTCAAATAGAGGACCTTTGGACTAACTCACTAAGCCCATGCGCTCGATCGCATCATACATACAAAAATAGAGCCAATCATATCAAAACCAAGCATGCCCGATTGGACACATCTTACATCCAATCCGAATACACATCAACCGGCGCGGCAAAGCATCGTGGTAAAGGGTTTTAACCTCTCCCCATAAGGGATCTTTCATTCCACTTACTAAGCCCATGCGCTTGATTGAACCATGCATAAAAAGATAAAGACAATAATATCAAACTAAGTATGCCGATTGAACGTATCTTGCATCCAACCGAACACACATCAACCAGCGCGGCAAAGCATCGTGGCAAAGGGTTTAACCCATCCCCATAGGGGATCTTTCATTCCACTTACTAAGCCCATGCGCTCGATTGAATCATGCATAAATAAACAACATACAGAATTCAAGTGAAGAAAAATAAACAAAAGCAACACAAAACAAAAGAGGGTGCCGTTTACTCAAGCGGTACGTGGAGTTGTGTCCCGAGTACAGATTATATTACCGTCCATTCGGAATCGGCTATGAAATTTATGTCCGGGTTTCCATCCGATATACCGCGAGAGTTGACACGTCTCTCATTTTATTCCACAGCCACAACATACTACATCTCATAATTCATGCATATTTAGCTACTCAAGGGCCACAACATGCATTTCAACATGACAATCATGCAAGTAATATTTAATAAATAATACAAAAAAACGAGTGTGAAAGATACCCTCAGGTCTAACCTTTTTGCCAACTTTCAGGCTTGCGTTTCACGGGCGTCGGAAGGGTACAGCTCCTCAACTTCTCTGGTTCACTGGTTTAGCGTCCTAGCTCACTGCTTTGCTGTTTTGCTTGCGGTTCGAACTCCGTTCTGCTCCTGTTCGGCCTCTGTTTTGCTGCTCACTGCTCAGGCCACCTGTTTTGACGTTTCAATGAACTGTTCCAAGTTTGTGTGGGTTCTTAGTGCAGTTGTGTGTGATTATTTTAAGGATTATGAATGCAGTCTCTTTACTGTTTTTAAGATTTTTAGGCAATGTTTTAAGTGTATTTTGCTGTTGTTTTAGGGGTTAAATTACTTCTGTTTGGGCGTGATTTAGGGACTGGTTTGGGTCAGTTTTGGTGGGAAGGGGGCTGCTGTTCGGGGGGTACTTTAGTGGCTGTTTGGGGCGTGTTTGGGCTGTCGTTGGGGGTATATTTTCGGTGATGTGTGGAGACTTATGGGGTTGCTATTTTCGGTGGTGATTATGAGTTGTTTTGGTGGTTGGAGGGGGTGTGAATGGCTATTGTGGGACACAGAAACTGAGCGACGCTGTTCCTAGGCTCGCGGCCTAGTTGGGAAGGATTACATAACATGGAGTCGCCACCCGGTGTGAACCGGGATAAAGATTTAAGGCCGCACTCACCCCTCGCAAGGGAAGACCTCAAACCGTTGGGTTCGGAATGGTCCCTACTTATGTCACTTGTAATGAAAGGATTCATGTAATAATTTAACTATGCTTAAGTAACACTTATTTCCAAGAGTATCATGCTTCTAAATCTCATATGCAAAATAAAACTTATGTGTACATTTTTACATATATCTCATATTCAAAATTGCATGCTTAATATATCTCAAGATAGCAATGAACATACAAAATTACATATCACATTCGGGAAAACACAAGCACACATATTGACCCTACAAGCACACATATGGGCACTTTTCCAAGCGGTACGTGGAATTGTAGCCCAAGTACAGACCGCACTACCGTCCATTCGGAATCGGCTACAGAATTTACGTCTGGGTTTTCCATCCGATATACCGCAAGAAATAATACTCAAATGTTATCATGACATAAGTATACGAATTGTGACACATTTGCATAAGAAAGATCAACCAATAGGCAATTATGCATGAATATAATAAGACAGACTCAGTTCAGTGTGTGCACGTTCGTGTAGCGTTCGTAAACGCGTTCGAACGGAAATGAAACAGAATGCTCACGTTCGAGTAGCGTTCGTAAACGCGTTCGAACGGAAATGAAACAGAATGCTCACGTTCGAGTAGCGTTCGTAAACGCGTTCGAACGGAAATGAAACAGAATGCTCACATTCGAGTAGCGTTCGTAAACACGTTCGAACGGAGACGAGACAGAATGTTCACGTTCGAGTAGCGTTCGTAAACGCTTTCGAACGGAGACGAGACCTGACACATAATAAGGCAAAAACACATGCGCGTTCGAGTTGCGTTCGTGAACGCGTTCGAACGGACACGGACCTGATGCATGAAATATGATGCAATACATAATCAGAAAATAAAAGGGCGCGGCGAAGCACTGCCGTAAAGGTGACCTTTTGAGGCTCTTGATCTCTCAAAGAGAGGACCTTTAGACCAACATGCTAAGCCCATGCGCGTCACATCACACATACAAGAATAAAGATAACAATATCAAACTAAGTATGCCCGATTGAACGTATCTCGCGTCCAACCGAACATACATCAACCGGCGCGGCGAAGTAGTGTCACGAAGGTGACCTTTTCGGCTCTTTGTCTCCTAAATGGAGGACCTTTGGACTAACTCACTAAGCCCATGCGCTTGGTTGAATCATGCATAACTAACGACATATTGAATTCAAGTAAGCAAACTAAATAAACGCGAGCAACACAACAAAAGAAAGATGATGCCGTTTACCCAAGCGGTACGTGGAATTGTGGCCCGAGTACAGATCATATTACCGTCCATTCGGAATCGGCTATGAAATTTATGTCCGGGTTTCCATCCGATATACCGCGAGAGTTGACACATCTCTCATTCATCCAATACCCACAACATACATCATACACACAATAGGTACCACAAATACAGAAAATATAATCAAAATAAATGACCAGAAAGTAAAATGAGAATAAGTGTGAAATACCCTCAGGTCTAACCTTTTAAGCCGTCTCTCGGACTCACGTTCCACGAAGATCGAAAGGGGGGTAAAGCTCCGCAACTTTTTTCTGGTCCGCTGGTTCGATGTCCTAGCTCACTGTTCCGCTGCTTTGCTTACGATTCGAACTCCGTTCTGCTCCTATTCGGCTCTTGTTTTGCTGCTCACTGCACGGGCTACCTGTTTCAATGTTTTCAAAGAACTATTCCAAGTTGTGTGGGTTCTTAGTGCAATTAAAAGTGATTATTTTTAAGATTATCTAAGTAGTTTTCTAAGTTACTGTTTTTTTAAGGATTTGGGCTGCTGTGTTTGTGTGATTTTCGGTGATATATGGAGGTTTAGAGGGGCTGGTTTTCGGTGGTGATTAGGGGTTGTTTTGGTGCTTGTAGTTTCGGTGATGTGAGGGTGGTTACTTGTGGTAGATTCGGCTATGGAGGAGATGGTTGAGGTTCTTTTGTTCTCTTTTCGGTGTTGTATGAAGTGTTTTCTCTTTTTGTCTGTTTTGGGTGTGTAGAGAGAGTTTAGAGAGATTTCGAGAGAGCTTGGGTGTGAATTGTGTTGTGTCCAGGAGAGAATGGCCTTGGTTAGGGGTTGTTTATATAGAGAATAGCTAGGGTTGACAAGGGAAGGGATTCTTGTTTCCAAATTAGGAGAGGTGAGAAAGGCATACACAAGATTGAGGGGGGACAAGATATTTTAAATAGGAAGTTGTAATATTTAATTTGTGTTGGTTTAGGAATACAAATATTTTATATGGTAAATATCTTATTAGATTAGGAAGTCAAATATATGATTGGCTTTAATTGGTTAAGATTGATTTTAATTAGGCATGATTATATTTTGATTTAGTATGTGATTTGTTTAATTTAGGCATGATTTTAGTTTAAGTTGGTAATTGTTTATTTTAATTGGTAAATGGTTTAAATATTTTATTTAATGTTTAATATTTAATTTAATATTTATCTATTTAATTTGGGATGTGTTTTATGGGCTTTGGGGAGCTAAATGGGCTGGGTGTGAGGCTAGCAGCAAAACCAGAATTACCGATACCGTTCGAACGCTCCCTCGAACGCTGCACGAACGCCCGCAATCTGTTTTCCGTTCGAACGAAGTAACGAACGCAGCACCAACGAAGACAGTGAGCTTGTTTATTCTGAATTCCCCCTTCCGATATCCGTTTCCCGCGGCTTCCGTGACTCAAAAGGTAGTGCCTCCAAGTGAGGCTCATCATCGGGTTTTACGTGTAAAAATGCAGTGCCTACAGTTGCCCCCACTTTGATGGGACTTGTGTAATGTGCAACAGTGACAATCCTATCAAAGTTATGCAATGCATTTCTACTTACCTGGCTTGCCAGCTGCCACTTGACTTTCCATGTATTGAGTTGCGTTGATTTGGTGGGGA